>JAXCGZ010019153.1:0-72500 GCA_037179515.1 Halocaridina rubra
ATCATGAAAGTAATGCAGAGGTATATTAAAACCCAGCAGAGAACTGGATATTTATTACAAATCTTTTATAATCCCTTCACATCTGACAGGTCATTACACTCTCCATCTCTGTTTCTCGTTACAACCTGATAAAGTCTGTTTTATTTTATCATTTATTGGCCCATCCTGGTGTCACAATAATCTTATTTATTTATTTTATTTATTTTATTTATTTTATTATTTTTCCCGAACAAAATCCGCGATGCACTGAATCCGCGATAGGTGAACCGCGAAATAGCGAGGATTACTGTATATATATATATATATATATATATATATATATATATATATATATATATATATATATATATATATATATATATATATATATATATATATATATATATATATATATATATATTAATATATATATATATATATATATATATATATATATATATATATATATATATATATATATATATATATATATATATATATATATATATATTCTCGTTTATCGTGTGATCTCACATATTGTGCGACCACCAAATTTTCACCCATAAAAATTTATTTTATCATGTATCTCGTATATCATTCAAGTTTAGTTTTTGAGAGACCAAATCACTATACACTAACCTATTTTCTCCCAGCTCCTTATCCCATCTTTAAGTTAAAAAAAAGTAAAAGCGAATGATAGAAGTAAGCACATACAGCTATAAACAAACCGAATGAGAAACGGCTGTTATTGTTATGAACAGAATTGGCTAACAGCTGTTTATCATTTCAACTATCGTACAATCGTAAACAGTTCCTGTACTTATGGTACATATGACGTCAAGTAGAATAGGAGTGATTTAATTTTTTTTACATTATACCCAATATCATGCTTTATTATAACACGAATTAATATAAGATGTTATGCAATTAAAGAAGCAAAGCTTTGTTCCGGTTTTACGTCACGGACTCCCTTATCAACCAAGGGCTAGGACGGTTGCCCTCTTGCGAAGGACTTGTTTTGGCAGATGTAATCCTTACGCTGAGTGCATGCCTTTGCTAACCTCAGACCGTGACGGGGCGCAAACCCTCGACCTGACGCCTCAGAGTCGGAGACGCTACCGACTGAGCCACGGCGACTACAATTAAAGAAGCAAAGCTAATGACTACAAATTATCGTGCATTGGCAACATGGATGAAACTATTAAACTTCGATATGCCTTCAAAGTAGACGGTAAATAAAATCGGAAAGAAAAGTATTTTCATCAAAACTACTGGGCATGAAGGAACACCTAATAATTGTTTCTTTCAACAAGTAAAAGAAACTCCTTTTTGCATTCTCTAGTTTACCACAATCAGCTGATTTGGAAAAACAAGCTAATACCTGTTTTATATTATTTCAACTATCGTACGATCGTAAACAATTACTGTACTTATGGTACATATGACGTCAAGTAGAATAGGACTGATTTATTTTTTTACATTATACCTAATGTCATGCTTTTATTATAACCCGAATTAATATAAGATGTTATGCAATTAAAGAAGCAAAGCTAATGACTATAAATTATCGTGCATTGGCAACATGGATGAAACTCTGTTAAACTTCGATATGCCTTCAAAGTCGACGGTAAATAAAATGGGAATTAAAAGTATTTTAATCAAAACTACTGGGCATGAAAGAACACATAATAATTGTTTCTTTCAACAAGTAAAAGAAAATCCTTTTTGCGTTCTCTAGTTTACCACAATCAGCTGATTTGGAAATACACAGGCCTAGATGGTAGTCTCGATCGGTAAAATTTCTTATAAATATTCGCTATGTTTGTGTTTTATAATACGATACTAACATGTGAATATTACATGCATTATTATTGGATGCAGTTAAGTACAACATTGCTTTTATCAAAATCATGTTTATTTTAAATACAGCTGTACTTTTTTACTACAGTAAATGAATATATAGTTTGGTCAGTGGCGTAGCCTAGGCCAGCAGTACTTACATTATTTTTATACCTCGTGTATGATGCGACTCCCCTAAAATTAGCTTCAAAAAAATGTCTTAAAAAGTCGCACATTACACGAGTATATACGGTATATACATATATAATGATGATGATGATGATCTTTTCTTATCGTAATCCTCTTTGTACTCGTGGAAGAAGTGTAGTAAAAAAAAATTTTTTTTTTTTTTTTTTTTTTGAGGGCATTATTGTCGAAATTAGAATTTTTTACTAGTATTTTTGGGGGGCGTTATTGCAATTTCGTGTATAAAAAAATCGCGTATAAAAGGAACAAGGTGTATATATATATATATATATATATATATATATATATATATATATATATATATATATATATATATATATATATATATATATATATATATATACCTAGTTCTCAGAATAACGCCTAGATAGGTTCTCAGAAGTGTCGGGTAAATGAAAAAATGAGTCATTATCCATAGGAAACAATGATAAAGGGCATAGATACGTTCCAATCCTTACATAGACACACCATGCCAAAGATATAAGATAAGTAAAAATATATTTTATTACTATATATCAAAGCAGAAAGCCCTATATCTATTTTTAAGAGTATACAAAAGATATTCATATTCACTTTACAGCTAGAAATTAACATACATTACTGTACTGTACTCTATTATGCAGTGGGCAAC
This sequence comes from Halocaridina rubra, assembly GCA_037179515.1. Lineage (NCBI taxonomy): Eukaryota > Metazoa > Arthropoda > Malacostraca > Decapoda > Atyidae > Halocaridina > Halocaridina rubra. The sequence goes on from JAXCGZ010019153.1 coordinate 2,657, forward strand.
AGTCATACAGTACACTGGGACATGCATGATGGCCGTGAGCAAGTAACTTATGCGGTAGAAGAGGAGGATGCAGGAGAACGAACCTCTATCTGCAATTGTAAACAAAGATAAAAATTATAAATAACCAAAGCAAGACTAAAAAACTAAAAAAAAAAATAATTATACAATGCCTAAATATACCATATGACAGATTAAAAAAACTTAATCTACATTCTCTAGAAAGGCGCATAGTTAGGGGGGATATGATTGAGGTGTATAAAAGATTTAAAGGGATTAGCTAGGGTGATATTAATAAAGTTTTAAAAACTCATGATCAAACCAGAACTCGTAATGGGTAATGGATTTAAGCTTGATAAATTTAGGTTCAGAAGGGAAATTGGTGAAAATTATCTTGGTAATACCGTAGAATATTCCTAGTAGGATAATAAATGCCAATACCTTAGACACCTTCAAATGTAGATTAGATTGACATATGACAGAGGTATTGTGGGTGTATATATAATGTATAATGATGATGATCTTTTCTTTCCGTGATCCTCTTTGTACTTGTGGAAGAAGCGTCCGCGGGCACTTTTTTAGTATTAAAAAAAAAAAAAATGGGGGGGAACGTTATTCGCGAAATTCGAATTTTTTACTATTATATTTTGGGGGCGTTATTGCAATTTCGCGGATAAAAAATCGCGCAAATAAGGAACAAGGCGTATATATATATATATATATATATATATATATATATATATATATATATATATATATATATATATATATATATATATATATATATATATATATACACCTTGTTCCTTTTTTCCGTGTTTTTTTTAACCGCAAAAGTGCAATAATGGCCCAAAAAATAAAAGTAAAAAAATATGAAAGCGAATAACGCCCATGCAAAAAAATTCGAATTTTTTTTTTCAACTTAATAAAAAATAGATCTCCTCGGTGGCACTTTCCGCCCTCCTCCTCCTATTCAACCGCTTAATGCAATCGGATATAAAGAAGAAAATTGAAAGAAGCATTAAGAACAAACAGCAAAAATATTTTCAATATAATATCGTCAGGGAAATAGCGTGTGAGGGTGCATCAGCTGATATGGAAGTAGCAAAACGTTTGCCGATAGAGGTTCGTTCTCCCGCATCCTACTCCTCTTTTACCGCTTAATGTGATCGGATATTATGAAGAAAATGTAAAAAAAGCATTAAGAACAAACAGCAAACATATTTTTAATATAATATCGTTAGGGAAACAGAGTGTGAGGGTGCATCAGATGATACCGAAGTATGACAAAACATATGCATCCTCGTCCTCACCGCCACCATCAGTGTTGCCAGAATAGATGATTGAGAGAAATGATAAATATGAAAAATATACATGTAATCTGGTAAGTTATTTCAAGTATCTTAAAGATTAAGTACATTTTTATTTAAATTACTGTACTACCAGCTTGTAATAAATATATATCTTAAAATGTACCATACATAGAAAATAAAAACATCCGCTTTATCTGGCAACACTGGCCACCATGCACATATTATGCTAAGCCTGTTGCCAAAGGCAAAATAGAGTGCATTAATTTGTTTACTGTTCAGTAAATCTGTATATCTTTTATAGTGTACACTCTTTGCATGTTAATATAAATAACTACAGGTGTTTCTGCTTTGTTATGTACTTATAAGATATGTTTTACTTATCTTATATCTTTGATATAGTGTGTCTTAGGACGGTTGTGGAACGAGCTATGCCCTTTATCATTGTTTCCTATGGAAAATTACTTTTTTCATGTGATGTTCCATTTTCCCATCACTTTTGAGAACCTATCTCCATGTTATTCTGAGAACTAGGTGTGTATATATATATATATATATATATATATATATATATATATATATATATATATATATATATATATATATATATATATACATACAGTGTTCCTTCGATTATCGCGAAGGTTCGGTTCCGGGACCTGGCGCGAGACAGGAATTTTCGCGAAGTAGGATCACCCCATATGTACATAGATATTTTAATTTATTTTTACGTTTGCACTGTATAAACCTTCCCTGTACAGTTAACAAACCACCCTTTACTTCATAAATAACAGCATGCAAGCGTAAATTTATATAAAAGTGATAGATAAACTTACTGTGAATGAGGTGGTAATGACATGACATACTGATGTACATAGGTATTTTACAATTATTTTTACGTTTACTGTATAAACCCTCCCTGCACTGTCAAAAAACCACCCTTTACTTTATAAATAACAGCATGCAACGTAAATTTATATGTACGTGATAGGTAAACTTACCCTGAATGAGGTGGTAATGATGTTTGTTGACCCCAGAGAAAATTATTCCGCAGCCAATAACAGCTTTACGGCTGCTTTTTGGGGGAGAAGAACATGGTAATGTGGAGTTGCTGTCGCTGTTTCTTTTTTTGTTGGAAGATGGTCTGGTAAGGAATAATGGCATCGTCGAGAATATTACAGAAGGTCACCGAACGAACCATGTTATCGTCTTGTTCCTGCGAGAGTCTTTGGGCTGCTTTCACATGTTCATATATGGCTGCCAGACGTTCGAGTGTAAGGCCAGGTTCTTCAATTTCTTCGTGCGTTTCCTGAAGTTCTTCTTCCTCTTCTTCACTCACTGATTTTGTCATTTCCTCCAAGTCTTCATCACTCAAAGGCTGCGAGTGGCAGTCAATCAATTCATTCACATCTTCGTGAGTTATATCTTTAAAGCCTTCTCCTCCTAGCAGTGCACCCAACTTCACAGCTTTCGAAACTGCCGAGTTATGGACTTCGTCGGGAGCAAATCCCTTGTAGTCGTGGATGACTTCGGGCAACAATTTCTTCCAGCTGGCATTGATTGTGGCCGACTTCATCTCTTTGATTGCATTCTGAATATTTTGAAGGCATGTGGCAATCGTGTAATTACACCAGTACGTCTTCATTGAGAATTCTTTGTCCGAATCCATTTTGTGTGTAGAGGGCCTTGAACGCACGAATAACGCCTTGATCCATAGGTTGAATCAATGACGTCATATTCAGTGGCAGAAACTCTACTTGAACACCGTCATATTCGAGATTAGCTGCGTGGCCACCAGCATTATCCATCAAAAGAAGGACTTTAAATTCAAGGCCTTTTTCCGCAAGATAAAGTTTAACCTGAGGGATAAAGCATTGGTGAAACCAGTCTGATGTGAGGCTTTTCGTAATCCAGGCCTTAGGGTTATGCATCCAATACACTGGCAGCAGATTCTTGTTTTTATTCTTCAAAGTCCTAGGGTTCTTTGACTTGTAGATAAGCCCGGGCTTTAACATGAAGCCCGCAGCATTCAGGCACATGATGAGGGTAACGCGATCTTTGTGCGCTTTAAATCCCGGGGCTTTAGCTTCTTCCTTGAAGAGAAAAGTGCGAGATGGCATTCTCTTCCAAAATAACCCTGTCTCATCCATGTTGAAGACTTGCTCAGGAGCATATTCCCCTTCGGTGATAATTTTCTTGAAGTCGTTGTTCACGTAATTTTCTGCGGCAGCTGTATCTGCAGAGGCAGCTTCTCCATAAACTGAAACGCTTTTTAGGCCATAGCGTTTTTGAAATTTGGCGAACCATCCCTTGCTAGCAATGAACGATTGTATCCTTGGTGGAGAATCGCAGGAGGGTCCTGGTTGTGGGTCGTCGATATCTTCTCTCCCCTCCTCCTCTCCATGGTCGCCACTGTCGACGACGGGTTCGTTTATAGCGAATGTCTCGTACAGCTTCTTCGCCTTTGTTTGTATGATATTGCTGTCTAAGCTGATGTTTTTCTTTCTGTAATCAGCAATCCACAGGGCCAAAGCAGCTACCATCCACACTACTGCCTTATTGCGGGATGTTACGACCCTCTTCGCTGATTTATTAAAAGAAATAATCGCTGTTTTCCTGATCTTTGCTTCGTCCTTTTTGATGTAGCGAACAGTAGATTCATTGAGGCCAAAATAGCGACCGACATCCGTAAACTTTTTTCCTTCTTTCAGCATATCTAAGTGTTTAACCTTATCTGTTATGGTGAACATCCTCCTTTGCCACTTAGGCTGACTACCAGAAGCCTTAGAAGATGAAGGATGCTTGGGAGGCATTGAAAAGGTTAAAATACGTGAGAAAAAAAAATCACAAGCAAAACGTACTAATAATAATAATAATAATAATAATAATAATAATAGCCTTTATTTCCATTACAATACAATGGGTATTCGTCAGCTGGGACAAGCCCCAACCCCCCACTGTGGTGTCCAACCACAGCAGTTCCTGCCAGTAAACAGCTTAAACTCTCGGTCTTGGACGGGGACCGATCTTTCGACCTCATGAATGCGAAGCCAGCGCGTTACCACTGTACTAGCCAGCACAACGTGAACGGCGCACACGTGAGTTAGACTGAACGAGTGAGGCGAGACAATGGAAGATGGTGGGAGAAGCAAACTTCAATGAAAAAGCCAATCAGTCCCCATGATACACAACATACAGAAATACAATTCTGTGATTCGTCGTCTCCCGACCTTTCAGCCAATAGCATTCCATGAACTATCTCACGTAGGTGCGAGCCTTTGCGTTTTCCGAAACGTTGATAGCGGTATCGTATTTAACATGGTGCAATACTGTTAGTATTTATGTTTTTTACTATGTTTTACTGTTTTATTACTCTTAGGCTAAGAAATACGTTTTTTTATCAATAAAATCATGAAACTACTGGAAATTTAATATATGCTAGCTCACTTAGGTGCGACCCCAATACATTGTATGCTATCGGATAGTATTTCACATGATGCGATACTGTGAGTTATATATCTAAATTTGTTTTTTTACTATTTTTTACTGTTTCATTACTCTTAGGCTAGGAAGTACTTGTTTTATCAATAAAATAATGAAAATTTTAATATTCACCAGCTCACTTAGGTGCGACCCTTTTCGTTTTCCGAAACGCTGATAGCGGTATCGTATTTTACATGGTGCAATACTGTTAGTATTTATGTTTTTTACTATTTTTTACTGTTTTATTATTCTTAGGCTAAGAAATACGTTTTTTTATCAATAAAATCATGAAACTACTGGAAATTTTAATATATGCTAGCTCACGTAGGTGCGACCCCAATACATTGTACGCTATCGCACAGTATTTCACATGATGCAGTACTGTGAGTTATATATCTAAATTTATGTTTTTTACTATTTTTTATATTTTATTACTCTTAGGCTAGGAAATACTTGTTTTATCAATAAAATAATGAAAATTTTAATATTCACTAGCTCACTTAGGTGCGACCCTTTTCGTTTTCCGAAACGCTGATACCGATATCGTATTTTACATGGTGCAATACTGTTATTATTTATGTTTTTTACTATTTTTTACTGTTTTATTATTCTTAGGCTAAGAAATATGTTGTTTTATTTATAAAATAATGAAACTACTTGAAATTTTAATATATGCTAGCTCACGTAGTTGCGACCCTTTGCTTTTCCCGAAATGCGGATACCGGTATCGTACTTTCCATGGTGCAGAGTTACATGTTCAAATTTATGTTTTTTTTTACTATTTCTTACTGTTTTATTATTCGTATGCTGAGAAAAAAAAAAATTTATCAATGAAATAATGACATTTTTTTTTTCAATAAAAAAATGAAAATACTGAAAATTTTTATTTTTTTAATATTTTAATATTTTTGCATATACCAAAAAAAAAATAAAAAAAAAATTGCCAAAATAAACTGCGATACAGTGAATTCGCTAGCTAAGAAACGCGATAGAGCGAAGGATCACTGTATATATATATATATATATATATATATATATATATATATATATATATATATATATATATATATATATATATATATATATATATACAGTAATCCCTCGCTATATCTCGATTCACATACCACGAATTCAGTGCATCTCAGATTTTTTTGGCGAGAGAAAAACAAAATTATTGTGACACCAGGATGGGCCAAAAAATAATAATATTAAACAGCCTTGTTCAGGCCTTGGCACGAAGAATACATATAGTAAAGAGAATCAGAGATGGAGAGTGTAATGACCTGTAAGATGTAAAGGGATTATAAAAGATATGTAATGAATATCCAAGAATATTCAGTGTAGCTGGTGCCTTGAGCCATCTTAAAAAGCATCCTCCTTCGCAGCTTTCAAAATCAATCTACTATATATAGTTTTTTTGGGACAAATAGTTTCTGCTCACACATAAACTAAACTTAATGAATTAATGCAATTTCCCTAAACACTGACCTCTCTATATGTAAAGTGATATCGACTTCTCTGTTCTCTAAGGTAAGACCTACTTATTCTCATTGTAAAGATAATAAATATGGTGATGATGCCGATAATAATGATACTGTATCGAATGTTATTATTACTACATATTGTTAAAATTTTTTATTACAGCATTATTATTTTCTAGAAAAGCTACATTTAATTTAACTGTATGTATTACCCTCTTACTTATTAGTTTAATTACTTGTCTACTTATAAGTCACTTTTAATCTTAGAAGAATAACCATTGTATAAAAATGGAAATAAATGTTTGTTTGTTTGGTTGCCTCCGTATCAGCTGAGGCTTATTCAGGCACAATATCTTGCTCATAAATTATTTATTTACTCACCCTATTTGGGGTTTCTCTAATTTTCAAGATTATAGATTATTATTAATATTCCTTGGTTCTAAACATTATTCTATCTATCGACCATGCTGCACGAAATCTTAGCATAAATAAAGTCAGCTGACAGAAAAAGAATATATATAAAGTTCGTTCAAAGAAAACGTATAATGTACTGTACATGGGAAACTTAAATAAAATACATATATTCTCTACACGCTATGTCCCTGACGATATTATATCGAAAGTTTGTTTGCTGTTTGTTCTTAATGCATTTTTTCAATCTTCATAATATCACATTCACATAAATTTACGCTTGCATGCTGTTATTAATAAATAAAGGGTGGTTTGTTAACTGTGCAGGGAGGGTTTATATAGTAAAGGTAAAAATAAATGTAAAATACCTATAATGGATATGGTGCTCCTACTTTGCGATTTTTCACCTATCGCTGCGGGTCCCGGAACCGAACCCTCGCGATAAATGAGGGAGCACTATATATATATATATATATATATATATATATATATATATATATATATATATATATATATATATATATATATATATGAATCATTTTTTACCCCGACCGGGACTCGAACCTAGGACTTATGATTACTAAGTCAAGGCGCTACCAACTACACACCACAGAAGGTTAAAAGGAATCCAACCTTATAGCTTATATCTGCTATACTTAGGAATGAATGCATTCTATCTGAATGCCACCATGTTCATATTACAGATTCCCCAACTGCACCCGTGGCTTCATTTTCGCATTTAATTCAATTCCCAATCTCATTCGGGCTATACAATAACCAATTAAACACATTGCATATGTGAAAACATGAATAATTTTTTACCCCGACCGAGACTCGAACCTAGAACTTATGATTACTAAGTCAAGGCGCTACCAACTACACACCACAGAAGGTTAAAAGGAATCCAACCTTATAGCTTATATCTGCTATACTTAGGAATGAACGCATTCTATCTGAATGCCAGTATGTTCATATTACAGATTCCCCAACCTCACTCGTGGCTTCATTTTCGTATTTAATTCAAATCCCAATCTCTTTCGGGCTATGCAATAACCAATTAAGCACATTACATATGTAACCTTCTGTGGTGTGTAGTTGGTAGCGCCTTGACTTAGTAATCATAAGTCCTAGGTTCGAGTCCCGGTCGGGGTAAAAAATGATTCATGTTTTCACATATGTAATGTGCTTAATTGGTTATTGTATAGCCCGAATGAGATTGGGAATTGATTTAAATGCGAAAATCCACGAGTGAGGTTGGGGAATTTGTAATATGAACACAGTGGCATTCAGATAGAATGCGTTCATTCCTAAGTATAGCAGATATAAGCTATAAGGTTGGATTCCTTTTAACCTTCTGTGGTGTGTAGTTGGTAGCGCCTTGACTTAGTAATCATAAGTCCTAGGTTCGAGTCCCGGTCGGGGCAAAAAATGGTTCATGTATTCACATATGTAATGTGCTTAATTGGTTATTGTATAGTCCGAATGAGATTGGGAATTGAATTAAATGCGAAAATGAAGTCATGAGTGAGGTTGGGGAATCTGTAATATGAACATAGTGGCAGTCAGATAGAATGCATTCATTCCTAAGTATAGCAGATATAAGCTATAAGGTTGGATTCCTTTTAACCTACTGTGGTGTGTAGTAGGTAGCGCCTTGACTTAGTAATCATAAGTCCTAGGTTCGAGTCCCGGTCGGGGTAAAAAATTATTCATGTTTTCACATATGTAATGTGCTTGATTGGTTTATATATATATATATATATATATATATATATATATATATATATATATATATATATATATATATATATATATATATATATAACTCAACTAAACATACAGTACCTTAAAAATTAATCAGGTGTTATTCCCATGTTTTAAATATTGTACTAATGATGTAGAAGCATTACTTTTTTTTTTTTTATGTTTGTCTTCTTAGCTATTCAACAAAGAAATATAAGTGGGTCTGACCATGTCAAATTTCTTCTAAGTTAAGCTTGTTCTTTTAATCTAGGGCACTCTGATGCCCTTGAGAAACTTTTCTTTTATTTGTATGTTATTAAAAACCTCTTTTTCTCATCATATCCTATTGAATAGATTTCAGCTTTTATATATAAATGAACAGAACTATTATGACTATGTTTTGTCAGTTAATTCACTTTGACTAATATTTAAGATATGATTTAAGTTTATGCTATTATATTTCACAGCATTTGGTGACATTTATTTACATGTATTGTGCAGTAAAACTAATTCTGTCTTTACATGATCACTTAAAAATGAAAGCAATGTATTATTCAATGGTAGCAATTAATTTTTGCGACAATATTATTACACCTAGCAAAACAGTAAAAAACCTAGGAATTCACTTTGATAACCACGTGTTGTTTGATTCCCACATAGATAAAGTATGCAAAAAGGTTACAGGAACATTAATGTACTTATCACGTATAAAAGACAATTTTGAGACTACCACTCGAATAACTGTTGTTGAATCTCTAGTCCTAAGTCACATTAATTACTGCACAACTGTTTGGGGAGCTACCACTAAGACTCAGATAAACAGAATACAGAAGCTTATTAATTTTGCAGCTCGAGTTGCCCTGGGAGGAATAAGAAAATATGACCACATCACACCAGCTCTCAATAAACTTGGGTGGCTGCGGGCAGAAAATAAGGTCGCTTATGCTATTTATGTTTTTGTATTCAAAATTTTGGACCATCATTATCCTAGCTGGCTATTTGATTTAAAAACAGTCAGGGATATAAGGGGAACCAACACAAGACAGAGCAGTGAGCTCTTTATTCACAGAACAAACACAGAAGCAGGTTCAAAGATGATCACTATCAAAGGGCCAACACTCTGGAATAATATTCCAGAGCATCTTAAAAATGCATCCTCCTTCACAGCTTTCAAAGGCAAACTATATAGTTTTCTTTTGGACAAATAGTTGCTGCTCATTAAGAACTAATTATTCTCATTGTAAGGAAACAAATATGGAAATGATGCCGATAATAACGATCCTGTATCTAGTGGCATACTTACTTCTTTATTATTAACATTATTGTAACATTTTTATTACAGCATTATTATTTTCTATGAAAGCTACATTTAATTTAACTATATGTCTAACCCTCTTATTTATTAGTTTAATTACATTTGTACTTATAAGTTACTATTAATGTTGAATAACCTTTGTACAAAATGGAAATAAATGTTTGTTTGTTTGTTTGTTTGTGATTCCATCTAAATTTTCCTTTTGTACGTCAGTTGAATATTTTGTATATTCCCTTTGTTTTAGTCTTGAATGAAACTAATAGGGTTGTAAGCCATAATTTTTGGATGATCAATTAAAAGTTTTTCTTAGATTTGTATATGGATTATCTTATTTGTAATGTTGTATATTTTTAGGTAAAAGATCGAGGCGTGTACGTTCAAGCATCTACTTTGGGTGCATTAGAAGCCCTTCTCGAATTCTTCAAGACCAACGACGTGCCTTATTCGGGTATTCGTGTAGGTCCTGTAGTAAAAAGAGATGTTATGAGAGCAGCAGCTATGCTAGAACATGATCCCATGTATGCTGTCATTTTAGCCTTTGATGTTAAAGTGGAAAAAGATGCCCAAGAGTTAGCTGATAAGGTAATTTGCATTCACTTCTCGTTCATGTATTATTCAGGTACTTAAACCTTTGATAGTTCTGTAGGTATATTCTTCAACCAGTATCTGGTTCCATTCTAACTTTTCACATTGTTATGTAAGTAATGTTTAGTAAAAATAACTGTGCTATAGATACGTTATCCTATACCGATTTTTTTGTCTCAGTCAAAAGATCATAATTTCTTTTTTAATGATTACCATCGTGATGGCCACTACTGTAATTTTAAAATATAAAGGGCTTTTCCAATATGTGGTGTTCTTGTTTTTTGAATAATAATTTTTGTACACATATAACAATATATCCTACTGAAGCTTAGTAGGTGATTACACATTTATCCAAAACATTAAGTAAGAGGGATTCATCATACATCACCCAGCCTTTATTCATCTATAAGCTTTGTAGCACGAAGAGAAAATTCAGTGGGAGGGGGATTGCTTGCTCTTTACTCTCCTATTTTTTTTAGTTTCTTACAATACGCGGGGTATATTTTTTCTCCTCTACCACTTGGAGTAACCCTTTTAATGATAAGTATTGCTAATAAATTTTTAATTCTTTCTTCTTCATCACTAATGATACTTATTACTTTAATTATTATAATTGCAGGAGGGGGTTAAAATATTTTCTGAGGAAACAATTTACCATCTTGGTGATAGATACGTTGAATACTTAAAGGATTATAAGAAGAAAAAACAAGATGAATTCAGGGCAGTAGCTGTTTTCCCAAGCAAGTTGAAAATCATACCTACGGTAAGTGTTGCATTGCACTGTAGTAAGAAAAAGTCACTTTGAATATTTTAAGCACTTTGTGAATGCTCATTGCAGTGATCAGTTTAAATGTCCTACACAGCTTTATTATTTATTTAATATAAAATAGACTATTAAATAAAAAAATTAAGCTTTTTTGGAGTGGTACTGTAGCAGGTGATTAAATTTTTTTTCACTCTTAGTACTTTATGAAATAATATATAGTAGTTTATTCATGGATGTTATTGGTTTATCATAGGATGGATCCTAAACTGTATTGTTCATACTGAAATAAGCTTACCAAGTACAAGTACTAATAGTGAATAGTCAACATATTTTTTGAAACCAGTGTTATCTGCAGACTCCTTAAGGAACCTTACAGGGATATCTTCAGCTTCAGATGATTTGTTAGGCTTCAGAGAGCTAAGAACCCTGTGGAATTTGCATGCAGAAAAAATAGAGTTGTGTCCAGGGTTAGAGAGGGGTAAAGTTAAATTCAGATGCAATGAGAATTATAAATGGGTTCCCAAGGAGGTTCTAGAGGAGACTTAATACAGGCTCCCCTCACGTAATAATATATCCAACATCTACACTCAGAGTTATAGGCATTTTCCTCTAGCTCTGATGATTCTGAGCCCTCCAGGTATGTAACTCTCCCATAGGGAACTATCTTACGGCAGGAAGAACAAAAGTATCCCACAGCAGGTAAAGTTTTGGGCACTTGTAGTCTTATTATACCCATAATCAAGCTTATCACCCAAAGAGAGCAGCTGGAATGGTGATCCTCTATACATAAAGGAGGCTCCTCCTCCTGTATATAACTAATGCTTTAGGGAATAATAATTTGAGATCAAAAATTAGCCCAAGACCTAGTTCATTGGTGTTCTTGGTGACTGAGCTGGGAAAAGTCCAGTGACTAACCTATTTTTAAAATATTCCTCGAAAGAGTTGCTTTGGGGTATTTCTATGGGAGGAGAGACAGTACTCTTCAAGAGTACTGAAAAATTGTCTGACAATTCAAGTGTAAATTCTGCCTCTATATGGATAATTATTGGTTGCAGACAATTCAGATTCTCCTAAGCCCCATTATGCCTCAATCTCACACTCAATATCTTGAGCAACTGCTAAACCCTTGTATCTCAGGACTACATTTCAGTTTTTTTAAGGTCCTACTCATCAGTCATGGAAGGTCCCCTTTATGGGGATGGTACAAAGGCAAAGCTTGCAGCTAGATGCCATCCTTCACCTCCCTTCCCTTTCACATTTTTTTGCCAGAATATTTAAAAGAATAATCATGTTTTTTATTTGAATTCATAGAGGTTATACATAGAAGAATAGTTAATGTATAGTTTTTGTTGAAATATTATCAATACTTTGGAAGTAATTCCATCTTGAAATTTGACATATTTTTACATACCCGAGTTAACACGGGAGCTCCAAAAAAAATTGGAAAAATAGCACGAAATATTAGTTACCCGTCCTTATTTTATTCCTTGTTCATACTATAAAATATAATCTTCAGTATATTGAAAACGAATGCCACTTCCATGAGATAGTAAACGAAGATCGTGGGGGTTACAGGGGTGTACCGTCATTTACCAGTCGTTTATGCCCAGCCACTGGCATCGGATAAAGTATCGTCTTCTGATTCCTAGCTGTCATCGTAATCTGAAGATGAATATACACTACTAGATTCATCCCCTGAGTCTATTAGACCTTCATAATTTTCGCTACTACTTTCCTTGTCGCTCATTTTTAACATAAAGGGTTATAAAATAGAAAAAACTTGGAGCTTATTCTCAGGGACAACTTACCATAACAAAACTAAGAGTAAACAATAGAAAGTGCCGTATATTGAGAAAAATGCTTACTAAACACTCGCTACTGGCGCTGAATTCATTGTCCGTGGTTATCAAAATGAGGTTTATAGTGCTTAATATGAACAATTATATTACCAAAAGAAGAACAATAATTCTTTTAATCTAGTACAGTGGTAACGCACTGGCTTCGCATTCACGAGGTCGAAAGATCAGTTCCCGTCCAAGACCGAGAGTTTAAGCTGTTTCCTGGCAGGTACTGCTGTGTTTGGGCACCACAGTGGGGGGTTGGGGCTTGCCCCAGCAGACGAATACCCATTGTATAATGGAAATAAAGGTTTATTATTATTATTATTATTATATCTAGCATTACATTAAGCACGACATCCAGTGTGACAATGTAAAATACCTGTACACCATTGATATAATAAATTCAGCATTTTTATTACAAAGTTCTTACTATGGAAGGTGAAGAGTTGTTCTTGATATGCTATTATCATATGGTTATAGACATTTTTGAGTATTAATCACTAACTGCAACACATAAAAAGCTGAAAATATGGATCAATAATATACATATGTTGCTCCCACCAATATATGTGCAGTGAAGCCTGCACCAAGTAGCAGCCAGCTCCCACCGATGTAAACTCAGTGAAGACCTGAGCCAACTAGCAGCCAATTCCCACCGATGTAAACAAGGTGAAGGCCTGTGGCAATTAGCGGCCAACTCTCGAAGCAGTGGCTCTTGTCCAGTGTTGCCACAGCTCCGTCAGCAGTGTTTGTGACTTTGAAACTAAAAAATTATAAATTGGCTGTTTCAGATTTTGTCCATTGTTCTGATATCCATTAAACGGGGGTCCTTAAAACTAAGGAATATATATATATATATATATATATATATATATATATATATATATATATATATATATATATATATATATATATATATATATATATAAAGCAAAAAGTACAGATTTATTTTTTTCCTCCATATTGTTGCAGTTTTCCTTCATCTTCTGAAAAATGTCATGTCACACCTAACAGTGATCAAATGGCATGTTAAGGCTGGTGTTTAGTACCTAGCATGGTGATTTGTGTAAGTTTCTCCTTGGTTTTACACTGGATGAGTGCTGCCTTTAGACCCATAACCCTGTTTATGAAGCCCAAAAAATTGTTTCATCCTAATCTTGGGAATGGAGGCATTATTCCCCTCAACTAACCAAATAGTCTTCTGGTTAATCCTAGGTTTAACTATGCCTACTCCATGGCTATTCAGGCCAGGGATCGGGCATACTGATCATACCAAGCCTCTCATTATTTAGCTTGCTCTGCTTTTATTACAGCCAGGAATAGCTGCTCTGCTCTAATTCATAGGTCTGAAGCTTCCTTTTTTTGAAGGAAACTTGACTGCCTGAAGTCTTCTTTTGTCCTTGTAAAACAGCTCTCCAAACTCTCCAAATACCTTCTAACTAAAGCTTTTGTCTTTTCATTCATCCTGATGGTTCTGTAGCTTGCTCTCCAGCTGACAAAATTACTCTCTTTGGTTTTAATTTTTCTGCTAAGTCTTCTGTAACTGATATCAGCGCACATTTCCATCGTACTTTACTCCTCTCTTAATTCTGAGCCCCCCCTATTTTTTCTACCCGCAAAATCCTTAGGGTACTTTGCTCTCTGAAGATGAACAAGGAATCTGGACTTGATGATATCCCTGCAAGGTTCCTTAAGGAGTGTACAAATAAATATGTCGATGAAATATCGTAAGATATATTTTCAAAAAAGGAAGAAAACAAATATTAAACCAATATTTTTACAAGAAAACGTAGCAATGATAGTAAAAACTGGGTATTTATAAAAATGAGAAATAAGAAAAATACCCTTTAACGAATACTTGTCTTAAACAAGAATTTCTAATTCTGATATCATAGGTGGCATTTACAGCCTATTTGGGTGGAGCCTATTTTGTAGAAAAGAATGCTAATATATTCAAATGTCGTGATTAAGACCCTAAACAATTATAGTTTTTTTGCTTTATTTGATGGAACTCCAGGTTTGTGGCATTAAATCTTTTGTGGAATTTAGTATCATGTGCAATGGGTGGATTTTAACTATTGGAGTTTTTGAGCGTCGCTGCTCAATAGTCATTTTCAATCCTTTTTTTCTCTATATATAATTCCTTCTGATGCGAGGAATGAGAATAACACTCCCCTTGTTCCCTGCCTATTGTAAAAGTTTACGAAAGGGGTGGAGTGAGGGGATTGGAAAGCCATCCCTGCTCCATATATTCTTTCTGATAAGGGATCAAGCATACCTTAATGGGAAGTACTTGGACTCAGCCATCCTTCTTACGAGGGAGTTTTTGACATGGCACTGAATATTAGTAGATAGCTCATCCCCACATTTTTTTGTGTTGCAGTGCATTAAACTGATGCCATTTAAATATGATACAGCAGTTCTAAAAGCGTTGAACACTTCGTCTCATTATTTATATCTTTAACTGTGGTGCCGCGATAGCACAGTGGTAGAGGGCGTGAGTCGGGAAGCAACTAATGACGGTTCGATTTCACCAGGGTGCATTAGGAAAGGCCTCCAGCCTTAATCCTCCCAGCTCCCACATGTCCCTGTCTGCGCTCATTCATATGGGGACTAGTTGTGACACATAAAACGGTGCGTTTATTTCTTGACATGTATTCCTTTAAATATGTCTTTGGGCCTTTGAAGGTACATCATTTGTTATTATTATCCTGATCTCAGACCTAAATAAATATTTGACTTTGGAATATACATAGAGTACATTTCTCCTCTATCTTTAATGAGTGGATGTTGCGGTATTACAAGATTATCTAATTATAGGATGACTAAAGCATGTTATTATTTACTATAATGTGCAAATAAGATTATCGTTTGAGACATATGGATTAAGAATAATGACAAGATGTATTATTAATTTTCTGAACAAACTGTCATATAGTAGGTTGGCTCATGGCACCAGCCGCCCGTTGCAATACTACAGCTGAAGGTTTTTTGGACTTAAATAGGTCTGTCCAGGACAGTTCGATGTTAAGTCTTTTTTCAGTTACGGTTCTTTTTCTATGCCTACAGCTACACTGAATATTCTTGGATGTTCATCACACATCTTTTATTATCCCTTCACATCTGACAAGTCATTACACTCTCCATCTCTGTTTCTCTTTACTTTATGTATTCTTCGTGCCCAGGCCCGATGATGGCTGTTTTATTTTATAATTTTTTTTTTGGCCCGTCCTGGTTTCACAATCATAAAAAAAATAAAAGAAAAAGAAAAAAATAAACTGGCTCCTGTGCTTTGTCGTCATTTTTGCCTATTTCTCTCAATCAGTATCTGTCTTTCATATTGTAAGCACGTTTATCTATTTCCTAAGAAGGGTGACATTTCTTTTCCTTCCAATTGCCCTAACTTCTGCTATCGCTTAAGTGTTTGAAACTTTGCTTAATTGTCACTTCTTAAAACAATCGATCACCAATACAGCTTCTGCAAAACAAGAGCCACTGGTTACCTCATGTCCTGTCTCATCCATAAATGCTTATCTCTGAAGAACTATGGGGAAGCCATTGTCGTTGTCACTGATATCACTAAAATTTTGACAGTGTGGGGCACAAGGCTCTGTTAGTCAAACTTCCTGCTTTAGACTTTTCCCATCCTCACCGTTTTCTGATTCTCTATTATATTTGTTATTGTTGATGGCACAACATCTAGCTCATTTCCAGTTACCAGTGGGGTTCTACAGGGTTCAGTTCTTTTGCCTACTTTGTTCATTTCCTTCAGCAATGATCTTCTATCCCCATCTTCCTTTCTTCTCTATGCCTTTGCCAATGATTTTATTCTTCATGTTTCCTCTGCCTTCTCCTCATTACCTTGTCTGCTGCTTGAAATCAGTCTTATATCACTCTTTCTTTAACTCTCAACTCCAATTTGCAGAGTATATTTGAGTGGGGCACCCAAGATTTAGTCAAACTTAATGCCTCCAAGACTCAATTTCTGACTATTTCTTTATAATTTTCACCTACTGATACCCATATTGTCTATGAAGACAACAAAGTTTATCCTCTTAATTCTTTAAACATATTAGGCATTCAGATAGCCTCTTACTTGTTTTGGGGGTATCACGTAATTCTAATTTCTAAAGTTGCATATAAAAAAATGGCAGTTCTGTTTCGTTGACATCATTACTTTTCCTTTTCCCAATTACTAATAATCTTTAAAGGCTTTATCTGTCCCTGCTTAGAGTACTGCGTTAACATCTTGGGTGCCTCTTATTCTAATCTCCTTGATATAGTTGATTCTAAGGCCACCGGACTCGTTAATGAGCCTTCTCTCACTTCTAATGTTAATTATCTTTCTCTTAGCTGAAAAGTATCATATCTTTCTTTTTTCTATCGGTGGTACTACCATCGCTGCTCTGATGAGTTGGTGAGTTGCACCCTTCCTACAGTGGCAAGGCAGTGTAACGCATGCCAAGCGGCCTTATCATACAGGTAATGTGTGGAGATTTGTAGCTCGCCTATTGGTTGGTGCAGTGAATGCTTCTCTCCTTCCACTTTCAGATTCTTCTGTCTTTCCTAACTCTTATGACCTTTCTTCCCTCAAGAACCTGCTCTGTTGTCATCTCAGGGCCTAATCTTACCATATTTCTAGGTCTTCATTTCTTTGACTTATTTCATCCAGTAGTTTTCTTATTATTTATCATTCTCTTATTTCTGCCTTCTTCTTAAGCTTCTACTTTTTGTTCTTCTCAGTGTTGTCTTGGTGCTTTGGCCAGATTAGGGCAACCTTCTTTTCCTGTCTCAGTATCACACATAAAAAAACAGCCTAATGTAAAACAGCCTTGGTTAAACCCCTACATCACAGCTTCAGCATAGTTTTCACTGACCCAGTTCATGAAGGACCTTCAAGAATTTTTCCAATTATTGCAAGATAACCTTGGAAAAGTGGTATTGGTTTTGTTAATAAAGCTCATTACCTCTTAGGCATTACACTTCAACATTCACACCAAAGACGTGTTCCTTACCTCACTTACCTCGGCCTGCAAAATTAGTGACTATGGCACTTTCAGATGGTAAGACAGCTTCATCAGGCATCTTTTAGTTAGTTTTCTACCTATTCATTAAGTTATAGCCTCCTTTGCCAAGAGTGAATGTCATGTACATCACAAGTACCCAGGTATCATTAAACTACTCTAAAGAGTACCTCACCCAATGGGATGCTCTAAAAAAATCAACCATAATATCTCCTTTAAGTACAATGCAGGTATTTTATTGCCCTACACCGAGAGGAAAAGAGTTATATGCACATGCCTCCAAATTCCTCTGCTATTCCATAAAACTACCTGATTCAAAATATAAAGTTTTCACCATTGGAGGACATTGCCATCTCAGGATTGAATGAGATACAATTACATAGCAGGTGCTAGAGGAAGGGCATCCTGAGTTTCCTAAATTCTCCAAAACGTTGAGCCTAGACTCCTTAACCTCTAGAGCATATGTAACAATGTTTCACAATTGTGAATAAAACTATGTTCTGCCGCTTGATTCTGGGATTGGCTGAGGTATCCCTAGAAAGCAGTCCTTAACAGGCTGCATGGACACTCCAAAATATATGCTTTTATCTCCTTAAAGAATCCTTTTGCTTTAAGATTTCAAGGTTACTTGAAAGCTGATTATCATTTCTTAGAGTCACTCTATTGTATTAGTTATAATTTAGGAATGTTTTATTACTTGTTAATGAAGGAAAACTTGATTGATTTGCAAGAAAATATGGATGCATGAAAAGTGAATAGTTTGTGGACTGTAAATACCTGAATAATGAGTAAATAATCAAAGAAATTAAAAAGAAAGAGATTTTGACGGTAAATTTAAGAGCTTCTCTAAAATTTAAGTAGGGTGAATTTCTCAGATGGTCTTCCTTTTAGTGAAATTTTATTTGGGATTCTTGAGTAATGTCTCCACGAAATATGGTACTGTTTTGTATTTTTAATTGTTTATCGTTTCTGGATGAATGAATTGATTATACATAATGTTTTATGGGGGAGGGAGGCTTGTTACCATATTGATTAAATCGTGGTGTAGGTAAGCAGTGCCTATGGTTGTGCGTTGCCCTTTTGGCCTTAAGTGGTTTTGGTTAGGTTAGGTTAATTTATTTTAGTGCCAAAAGGGCAATAATGGAACAGTTTAGTGCCAAAAAGGACCCAACCCATCTGTGGCTGTGTATTTTTTTATTTTTTTCCATCTTTATAATTACTGTCTCTCTAAATGTCAGGGTGGAATATCCCAAGCAAAAATTACCCTTTCAGCCAAAAAATAGGTAAATTTTGGTATTTTCTCTTCTCTGACAAATGTTTATCCTCTATTATCCCACAGACTGGTTTTCTTTCTCCTAAGCATATTAAGAGGAAACGATCTTAAATATATGAAGATATTACTATAGATTTTTATGTAACAAAGATGCAACTTGTATTAATAGTACTTTATGGGCCTTGGCATTTTTGGTAGTCGTTACTTTAGGACTTAGTAGCTTAGAGGATTAGCAAAATATTCCAAATTCAAGCTGTGTGGGCTGTTCATGTAACCTTTATAACTTTTTTTATGTAATATTTCATTGAAGTACACTCTTGTTTATGACTGGAACAGAGGAACTGACGTGGCAAAGCTTCATCATACCCTGTTTACCTTCATTTTCTCTGAATTAATTTTGCAGCAACAATAGGAGGGTGAGAATTCTTAGAGGAAGGGATTGCCATCCCCGTCCTTCACATGTGCAATGAATAACTCCTACTGCTTTCAGGGTGTATTAGAGTATTCTTTTTTTAACATTTATGTCGTCGCTATTCTTGAAATGTATATCTATCCAGTTTTTTATGCACATTGTCCACAGTTTTTCTATACTAATTATTAATATGATTTATATTATAAGTTTCAATGAAATGCACCATTTCATGTGTCGTTAGTTCCCTTAAATGGGGGTGGACAGTCAGGTTGGAACTGGGAGATTATGATTAGATCCCCTTCCTAGCATTCCAAAGCTGGCTCGAACATGGGTCAGTGACTTCACAACTCATTCGTCCTACCACTGAGCCGCCGCAGCTCCCATCTCATAATTTCATATGTATTATTAATGTATTGTAGATATTTTATGCGATTAATGTTACAAATATTTTTTTGCTCAAAAGTTGATATTGGTTATTGTTGCAGGCCATATTCAACAAGCGTGATCCTATTATTTTGGGAGTTTCTGTAGATGCAGGAGTGCTAAGAACTGGTACACCTTTATGTGTACCTTCAAAAGAGGTAAGGTTGCACTATAAAATACTCACTAATAAGCACTAAACCACTGACAATGCTAAAATGAAGTTGGATCTTGCAACTTGAATTAAATAATTTTCTTCTAGCAAAATATATGTAGATATTCTTAAAAAAGTACATTTTTCTTGATGAGGTTACTTCCTTTTCAGTTTAGAAATGATGAATATTTACATAAAGATATCATGAAATATAAAAACTTAAATTTAGCTACTCATATATTATAGTGTTAAAAATAATATATATATATATATATATATATATATATATATATATAATATATATATATATATATATATATATTCCAAATTAACATTTCATGACCTAGAATACTATTTTTGCTCATACGTTGGTGTAATGACCTTTATATTTTTTATGAGTGTCTGCAATAAAATTTTAAATTAGCACATTAATAGCACATTATTTTGAAATGATTAAATACAGTAATTTTAATGTTACATCTTTGGTAGTAACTCTTTAAACAAGGTTTTATTATACCTTAATTATGTAAAATTCTATCCTCCAGGGATTGTTATCCTTACTGTATTTTACATCCCATATCCCATTAAAACCAGCGGAATGTGCCAACTTAACTAAACAGTCAAAGTAATGAAGTTACATCAAGCTCACCCAATCTCACCTCTCTTTCAAATGATGCGTGACAGCTAAAATAATTCAAAGAGAAGGATTTCCAACCTCCTATTTCCCTATACAGTGTTACCCCGCTGTATCGCGCTTCTTGGTTCGCGGTCTCACTCTATCGCGGTTTTTTTTTTATAAATTATTATTTTATTTTAAGGGTATACGCAAAAATATTAAAATATTGAAGAAAAAAAAATTTCAGTATTTTAATTTTTTTTATTGAAAAACAATTTTCATTATTTAATTGATAAAAAAAAATTATTTCCCAGCCTACAAATAATAAAACAGTAAAAAAATAGTAAAAAACATAAATTTAGATATACGTACGTACAGTATAACTCACAGTACAGGGTATTGCATCATGCAAAACAGTGTCCGATAGCGTACAATGTATTGGGGTCACAGCTACGTGAGCTAGCATATATATTTATATTTCCAGTAGTTTCATGATTTTACGTCATTATCACCTCATTCACCGTAATTTTATCTATCACTTTCATAAAAATTTACGTTGCTTGCTGTTA
Source organism: Halocaridina rubra (assembly GCA_037179515.1). Classification (NCBI taxonomy): domain Eukaryota; kingdom Metazoa; phylum Arthropoda; class Malacostraca; order Decapoda; family Atyidae; genus Halocaridina; species Halocaridina rubra. Next base: position 24,057 of record JAXCGZ010019153.1, read on the forward strand.
TTTATAATGTAAAGGGTGTTTTTTAACAGTGCAGGGAGGGTTTATACAGTACGTAAATGAAAAAATAATTGTAAATGAGTATGTATGTCACGTCATCATCACATTCACGGTAAGTTTTCCTATCACTTTCATAAAACTTTACGTTGCTTGCTGTTATCTATAATGTTAAGGGTGTTTTTTTTTAACAGTGCAGGGAGGGTTTATACAGTACGTAAACGAAAAAATAATTGTAAATGAGTATGTATGTCACGTCATTATCACCTCATTCACCGTAATTTTATCTATCACTTTCATAAAAATTTACGTTGCTTGCTGTTATTTATAATGTAAAGGGTGTTTTTTTTAACAGTGCAGGGAGGGTTTATACAGTACGTAAACGAAAAAATAATTGTAAATGAGTATGTATGTCACGTCATTATCACCTCATTCACCGTAATTTTATCTATCACTTTCATAAAAATTTATGTTGCTTGCTGTTATCTATAATTTTAAGGGTGTTTTTTTTTTTAACAGTGCAGGGAGGGTTTATACAGTACGTAAATGAAAAAAATAATTGTAAATGATATGTATGTCACGTCATTATCACCTCATTCACCATAATTTTATCTATCACTTCATAAAAATTTACGTTGCTTGCTGTTATTTATAATGTAAAGGGTGTTTTTTTAACAGTGCAGGGAGGGTTTATACAGTACGTAAATGAAAAAATAATTGTAAATGAGTATGTATGTCACGTCATTATCACCTCATTCACCGTAATTTTATCTATCACTTTCATAAAAATTTACGTTGCTTGCTGTTATTTATAATGTAAAGGGTGTTTTTTTAACAGTGCAGGGAGGGTTTATACAGTACGTAAATGAAAAAATAATTGTAAATGAGTATGTATGTCACGTCATTATCACCTCATTCACCGTAATTTTATCTATCACTTTCATAAAAATCTACTTTGCTTGCTGTTATTTATAATGTAAAGGGTGTTTTTTTAACAGTGCAGGGAGGGTTTATACAGTGCAAATGTAAAAATATATTAAAATATCTATGTACATATAGGCGGATCCTACTTCGCGGATTTCCTGGTTCGCGGTGGGTCCCGGAACCGAACTACCGCGATAAGTGAGGCAACACTGTACATAAGAATAAACTTATATAATTTCTTGAAAATGTGAGGTTTGACAAATCATTCAACAGTAGAGATATCCCTTCAAGTTACCTCCCCTGATATGCATTGCCAATGAGAGTACATTTTTCATCCTCTACCACCAGTGATAAGTTGTTACCCTTTGCCCCCTATATTAACAACAATAATAAAAATAATGCTAATAATAATGACTGCTGTGACTGAGGAATAGGTAGGGATGTAAAGGGAACTAATGTAGCAGTGTAGAAGGAATCACTGCATTTCATTTTAATTTTATCTTATTAACGTTATATCTATAACGTAGGGTACATTTTGAAATATTCTGCATGGAAAAAGCAACATTTTTAAGAGAATCGATAGAATGAAAATAATTCCCCTCTTATGTGTCACTAGTAGTCCCATTATGGGGGCGGAAACAGTCAGGACTATGTCAACTTCTGAGTTATGCTTATCAACCACTCGGCCACCGTGGTCCCCATTGCAATATAATAGTATACAGACACTCCACAACTTACAAACGAATTAGTTTCCAGAATTTCTCTCATAAGTAAAATTGTTTATAAGTTGTGCTTAGGTAAAAATATTACATTACAGTACATACATATGCAGTACTGTACAGTACTTAGGCTACAAACATTTAATTACTACATAAAACATAAAGTATACAGTACTAATTAATTTTTATAGAATAATAATAATAATTGAATAATACAGTACAGTAGAGTAATAAATACATTAATACATGGGTAGCTTTTTGTTTTTATCTGTGAAAGTTTGTTAGTAGGGAACTTCTGTACTTTAACTGGACACATAACATACTATGCAAAGGTATGAGATGAACTGAATATGTATAAATGAATGAAATATTAAGATAGTAGTACTTGTAAAGATAAACTATCCTGATTAAGTACTGGACTTCTTATTTTTATAAACACTGATTCAGCTATCCTCAGTTCAAAAAGATTGTTATTTTTATGCTTGTTACTGCCTGATCTCTAATACTAGAGTTTATGAGCCTAATCAGCTGCTTTTTGTTTGTGCATTGATGCCCAGGTGTTCACACACCCTAACAAGATAGAGGTGGAGAAAACCTACTCAGACGAGCAATCAGGGCATTTTTCTCTATATACAGTACAATGGAGAGACACAAGGAATCAGCAATTTCAACTATTACACAATAGTTTTAATTCGGAAAATTTTCAGAATGACTATATCAATATTTATGAAAATAAGAAACCCAGCTCTTACTCAGCATAGCTCATCTTTTCCGTTACTTCTGTTTTAATGTTTCATTCATCTGTACATTTTGATTTCATCTCATACCATTGTGTATATCCTTTCGTTTTATATATATATATATATATATATATATATATATATATATATATATATATATATATATATATATATATATATATATATATATATATATATATAAAACCAAGCAAGCACATTACATATATGAAAACATGAATCATTTTTTTTTTTTTTACCCCGACCGGGACTCGAACCTAGGACTTATAATTACTAAGTCAAGGCGCTACCAACTACACACCACAGAAGGTATAAAAGGAATCCAACCTTATAGCTTATATCTGCTATACTTAGGGATGAACGCATTCTATCTGAATGCCACTATGTTCATATTACAAATTCCCCAACTTCGCTCGTGGCTTCATTTTATCATTTAGTTCAATTCCCAATCTCATTCGGGTCATACAATAACCAAGAAAGCACATTACATATGTGAAAACATGAATCATTTTTATTTTTTATTTTTAAAAAAAAAAAAAAAAATTACCCCGACCGGGACTCGAACCTAGGACTTATAATTAATAAGTCAAGGCGCTACCAACTACACACCACAGAAGGTTTAAAAGGAATCCAACCTTATAGCTTATATCTGCTATACTTAGGGATGAACGCATTCTATCTGAATGCCACTATGTACATATTACAGATTCCCCAACCTCACTCGTGGCTTCATTTTAGCATTTAATTCAATTCCCAATCTCATTCGGGTCATACAATAACCAAGCAAGCACAATACATATGTGAAAACATGAATCATTTTTTTTTACCCCGACCGGGACTCGAATCTAGGACTAATAATTACTAAGTCAAGGTGCTACCAACTACACACCACAGAAGGTATAAAAGGAATCCAACCTTATAGCTTATATCTGCTATACTTAGGGATGAACTCATTCTATCTCAGTGCCACTATGTTCATATTACAGATTCCCCAACCTCACTCGTGGCTTCATTTTAGCATTTAATTCAATTCCCAATCTCATTCGGGTCATACAATAACCAAGCAAGCACAATACATATGTGAAAACATGAATAATTTTTTTTTACCCCGACCGGGACTCGAATCTAGGACTAATAATTACTAAGTCAAGGCGCTACCAACTACACACCACAGAAGGTATAAAATGAATCCAACCTTATAGCTTATGTCTGCTATACTTAGGTGAACGCATTCTATCTGAATGCCACTATGTTCATATTACAGATTCCCCAACCTCACTCGTGGCTTCATTTTAGCATTTAATTCAATTCCCAATCTCATTCTGATCATACAATAACCAAGCAAGCACACTACATGTGTTAAAACATGAATCATTTTTTTACTCCGACCGGGACTCGAACCTAGGACTTATAATTACTAAGTCAAGGCGCTACCAACTACACACGACAGAAGGTATAATGGGAATCCAACCTTATAGCTTATATCTACTTTACTTAGGGATGAACGCATTCTATCTGAATGCCAATATGTTCATATTACAGATTCCCCAAGCACATATGTAATGTGCTTGTTTGGTTATTGTATGACCCGAATGAGATTGAGAATTGAATTAAATGTTAAAATGAAGCCACGAGTGAGGTTGGGGAATCTGTAATATGAACATAGTGGCATTCAGATAGAATGCGTTCATCCCTAAGTATAGCAGATATAAGCTATAAGGTTGGATTCCTTTTATACATTCTGTGGTGTGTAGTTGGTAGCGCCTTGACTTAGTAATTATAAGTCCTATGTTCGAGTCCCGGTCGGGGTAAAAAAATTGATTCATATATATATATATATATATATATATATATATATATATATATATATATATATATATATATATATATATATATATATATATATATATATATATATATATATATATATATATATATATATGAATCATTCTATTTAACCCCAACCGGGACTCGAACCTAGGACTTATGATTACTAAGTCAAGGCGCTACAATATGTAATGTGTTTATCTGGTTATTTCATGGCCCGAATGAGATTTTGAATTGAATTAAATGCTAAAATGAAGCCACGAGTAAGGTTGGGGAATCTGTAATATGAACATAGTGGCATTCAGATAGAATGCGTTCATTCCTAAGTATAGCAGATATAAGCTATAAGGTTGGATTCCTTTTAACCTTCTGCGGTGTAGTGGTAGCGCCTTGACTTAGTAATCATAAGTCCTAGGTTCGAGTCCCGGTCGGGGTTAAAAAAATGATTCATGTTTTCACATATGTAATGTGTTTATCTGGTTATTTCATGGCCCGAATGAGATTGGGAATTGAATTAAATGCTAAAATGAAGCCACGAGTGAGGTTGGGGAATCTGTAATATGAACATAGTGGCATTCAGATAGAATGCGTTCATTCCTAAGTATAGCAGATATAAGCTATAAGGTTGGATTCCTTTTAACCTTCTGTGGTGTAGTGGTAGCGCCTTGACTTAGTAATCATAAGTCCTAGGTTCGAGTCCCGGTCGGGGTTAAAAAAATGATTCATGTTTTCACATATGTAATGTGTTTATCTGGTTATTTCATGGCCCGAATGAGATTGGGAATTGAATTAAATGCTAAAATGAATCCACGAGTGAGGTTGGGGAATCTGTAATAAGAACATAGTGGCATTCAGATAGAATGCGTTCATTCCTAAGTATAGCAGATATAAGCTATAAGGTTGGATTCCTTTTAACCTTCTGTGGTGTAGTGGTAGCGCCGTGACTTGGTAATTATAAGTCCTAGGTTCGAGTCCCGGTCGGGGTTAAAAAAATGATTCATGTTTTCACATATGTAATGTGTTTATCTGGTTATTTCATGGCCCGAATGAGATTGGGAATTGAATTAAATGCTAAAATGAAGCCACGAGTGAGGTTGGGGAATCTGTAATATGAACATAGTGGCATTCAGATAGAATGCGTTCATTCCTAAGTATAGCAGATATAAGCTATAAGGTTGGATTCCTTTTAACCTTCTGTGGTGTAGTGGTAGCGCCTTGACTTAGTAATCATAAGTCCTAGGTTCGAGTCCCGGTCGGGGTTAAAAAAATGATTCATGTTTTCACATATGTAATGTGTTTATCTGGATATATATATATATATACACTCTCTTCCTCCTTCTGTCTTTCCTAATTCTTATGACCTTTCATCCTTCAAAAAGCAGATCTATCATCGTCTCAGAGCCTAGTCCTCCATATCTCTGGGTCCTCTTTACTTTGACTGTTTTTTTCTGTCTGTCCTTTTCCTTTGTGTGGCATTACCTCATCTCTGCCTTGCCCTTAACCTTTTTCTTTTCCTTCGTCTTGGTATATTCTCGTGCCCGGGCCTTTGTTGATGAGGGCAGTTTCTGCCTGTCCCGGTGTCACACTCTTAAAAAAAAAAAAAAATATATATATATATATATATATATATATATATATATATATATATATATATATATATATATATATATATATATATATATATATATATATATATATATATATATATATATATACATAGTCTGCGCCAAAATATAAGGTGTAGGAGAGTCAGATTTCCTGATTTATGCGATAATCCATTGTGCCTCTGTAACTTCTCCCGTTGCTAGTCATTGTGGTGTAAAGTGTCATCGTGCATCAGGCAGGACACTCGGCTGACTCAGTCGACATGAATTAAGGTTGCCAATTATCTGTCAGTTATTTTTTCATGTTTAAATGTGTCTGGCCTCGTGCAGAGTGTGTTGTTTACTCCATGTTGTTGTGGACTTTGTGTGTTTTATTCCTAACACGCGATGTCAAGGAGGCAGACCACCAAAGAAGATGTCAGAGCAATAATTGCTATCTTCAGCATGGGCCACACGATGATGGAAATATCAAGGGAAACAGCTGTTTGCTTCCGTAGTGTTAAACGCCTCACCAAGGAGTACCGGGACACCGGTCGATGATCCCTACCTATTGCCAAGCCTAAGACTGGAAGACCCAAAATTATAACATAAAGGACAGTGAACGTTGTCAAGAGACTAGTTGACACCCAGCCCTCAATCACAGCAAAGGAATTGAAGGAAATTAACAGCAACATTCTACAGCACGTATCGGTAAGGTCAGTGCAGCGCTATATCCATGACGATGTCGGATGCCACAGATTTTGTGCTCGTAGGAAACCAGTCCTCACGCAAAGGCAGTAAAAATTGAGGATAGAATTTTGCAAGAAATATCAACATTGGGAACCGGAGAGGTGGGAACAAGTCCTGTATGAAACGAAAATTAAGTGAAATGGACACCTCAACTGTTGTTAGGCTTGAGACGGCTGTGCGTCACTTGTGGGCAAACCTTCCACTTGACTTGCTACAATCACTAGTGAACAGTGTTCCTAAGCATCTTCTGGATTATATACAAAGAAAGGGAAACCCCACAAATCACTAACAGATGTTCAAAGGAATAAAAGTAAAGCATAGGAATAGCAATTGTGTTTCTTATGTTTCCTTCATTCACTTAGCTGATCAACATCGTGAGCTCACCTGCACCTTATATTTTGACGCTGACTATATATATATATATATATATATATATATATATATATATATATATATATATATATATATATATATATATGTATATATATATATATATATATATATATATATATATATATATATATGTATATATATATATATATATATATATATATATATATATATATATATATATATATATATATATATATATATATATATATACAGTGATCCCTCGCTATATCGCGTTTATTTTTGGCGATTTTTTTTTTCTGGGTATATGTGAAAATATTAAAATTTTAAGAAATCAAAATTTCCAGTATTTTCATTATTTTATTGCTATAAAATATGTATTTCTTAGCCTAAGAATAATAAAACGGTAAAAAACATAAATTATCACAGTATTACACCATGTAAAATAAGATACCGGTATCAGCGTTTCGGAAAACGAAAAGGGTCTCACCTACGTGAGCTAGTACATATTGAAATTTTCATTATTTTATTAATGAAATAAGTATTTCCTAGCCTAAGAGCAATAAAACAGTAAAAAAAAATAGTAGAAAACAAATTTAAACGTATACACTCACAGTATTGCACCATGTGAAATATATATATATATATATATATATATATATATATATATATATATATATATATATATATATATATATATATATATATATATATATATATATATATATATACAGGATGTAAGGAAATACTTTTTCAGTGTAAGAGTAGTTGATAATTGGAATTCGCTAAGCGAGGAGGTAGTTAATGCTATCTCAATCCATAGTTTTAAGGACAGGTATGATAAGTATCACTAAGTATAAAATGGAACCGATCAGAAGACGGGAAGATACGAGCTTTGGGCTCTTTCCCGTAAACACAATTTGGTAATCACACACACACACACAGTGATCCTTTGCTCTATCGTGTTTCTTCCCTCGCGATTTTTTTTTTGGGGGGGGGTCTATGCAAAACTATTAAAATTAAAAAAAAAAAGAATTTTCAGTATTTTCATTCTTTTCTTGAAAAAAAAATTTCATTGTTTAATTAATAAAAAAAAATTTATTTCGCAGCTTACGAATAATAAAACAGTAAGAAATAGTAAAAAAAACATAAACTTGAACATGTAACTCTGCACCATAGAAAGTACGATACCGGTATCAGCGTTTCGGAAAACGCAAAGGGTCGCGCCTATGTGCGCTAGCATATATTGAAATTTCCAGTAGTTTCATGATTTAATTGATAAAAAAACGTATTTCTTAGCCTAAGAATAATAAAACAGTAAATAATAGTAAAAAACATAAATACTAACATTATTGCACTATGTAAAATACGATGCCAGTATCAGCGTTTCGGAAAACGAAAAAGGTCGAACCTACGTGAGATAGTACATAGTGAAATTTTCATTATTTTATTGATAAAACAAGTATTTCCTAGCCTAAGAGTAATAAAACAGTAAAAAATAGTAAAAAACATAAATTTAGATATATAACTCACAGTATTGCATCATGTGAAATACTGTCCGATAGCGTACAATGTATTGGGGTCGCACCTACGTGAGCTAGCATATATATTAAAATTTCCAGTAGTTTCAGGATTTTATTGATAAAAAAACGTATTTCTTAGCCTAAGAATAATTAAACAGTAAAAAATAGTAAGAAACATAAATATTAACAGTATTGCACCATGTAAAATTCGATATTGGTATCAGCGTTTCGGACAAAGGCTCGCACCTACGTGAGATAGTTCATGGAATGCTATTAGCTGAGAGAGTGAGAGATCTCTATTATGTAGTCTGATTGGCTTTTTCATTGAAGTTTGGTTCTCCCACCATCTTCCATTGTCTCTCCTCACTCGTTCAGCCTAACTCACATGTGTGCCGTTCACATTGTGCTTATTAATACGTTTTGCTTGTGAATATTTTACTCGCGTATTTTAACCTTTGCAATGCCTCCCAAGCATCCTACATCTTCTAAGGCTTCTGGTAGTAAGCCGAAGCGGCAAAGGAAGATGTTAACCATAGCAGATAAGGTGAAACTCTTAGATATGTTGAAAGAAGGAAAAAGGTTTACGGATGTTGGACGCTATTTTGGCCTCAATGAATAACGGCCGTAAAGCTGTTATTGGCTCCGGAATAAGTTCCTCTAGTGTCTACAAACTCATTACCACCTCATTCACGGTAAGTTTACCTATCACGTACATATAAATTTACGTTGCATGCTGTTATTTATAAAGTAAAGGGTGGTTTTTAACAGTGCAGGGAGGGTTTATACAGTAAACATAAAAATAATTGTAAATTACCTATGTACATGAGTATGTCATGTCATTACCACCTCATTCACAGTAAGTTTAACTATCACTTTCATAGAAATTTACGCTTGCATGCTGTTATTTATGAAGTAAAGGGTGGTTTGTGAACAGTACAGGGAGAGTTTATACAGTATACAGTGTAAACGTAAAAATGAATTAAAATATCTATGTACTTATAGGGTGATCCTACTTCGCGAAAATTCCTGTCTCGCGCCGGGTCCCGGAACCGAACCTTCGCGATAAACGAAGGAACACTATATATATATATATATATATATATATATATATATATATATATATATATATATATATATATATATATATATATATATATATATATATATATGCAGTAATCCCTCGCTATTTCGCGGTTCACCTATCGCGGATATTATTGTTGTTGTTGTTATTATTATTATTATAATTATTATTATTATTATTATTATTTATTTATTTATTTATTTTTATTTTTTTTTTACACCAAGATGGGCCGAAAAATGATAAAATAAAACAGCCTTTATCAGACTGTAAAGAGAAACAGAGATGGAGAGTGTAATAACCTGTCAGATGTGAATTGATTATAAAAGGTGTGTAATGAATACCCAGCTCTCTGCTGGGTTTTAATGTACCTCCGCATTATTTTCTTGATGTCTATTCCAATAATTCTCCTTAGATCTTATTATTATTATTATTATTATTATTATTATTATTATTATTATTGACAACAATAATTTTCCTTTGATGATGATTGTGGAGATTATTATTATTATTATTATTACGGGCTCATCATTGTTTGTACATCTGTTGGTTTATTTACTTTAATAAATGTGTACAGTGCCCCTCCCTAGTTGGCTGGGACAAAGAGAGTGTGGGGGGTTGGGTAGAATAGAATGTTGGAGAGAGAGAGAGAGAGAGACATCTTTAATTAACTCTTGTTCATTCAACCAAAACTACATTATTTATTGTAAAAATAATGGTTTAATTATAAATTCTTAATAATAATGATATTAATAATAATAATAATAATCTCCACAGTCATCATCAAAGGAAATTATTGTTAATAATAATAATAATAATAATAATAATAAGATCTAAGGAGAATTTTTGGAATGGACATCATGAAAGTAATGCAGAGGTATATTAAAACCCAGCAGAGAGGTGGATACTCATTACACATCTTTTATAATCCCTTCACATCTGACAAGGGTGATAATTAATAAAGTTTTAAAAATTCATGATCAAACCAGAACTCGTAATGGGTAATGGGTTTAAGCTTGATAAATTTAGGTTCAGAAGGGAATTGGCGAAAATTGGCTTGGTAATACCGTAGAGTACCTGATGCATGGAACAGGATTCCTAGTAGGATAATAAATGGGAATAAATATATATATATATATATATATATATATATATATATATATATATATATATATATATATATATATATAATGATGATGATGATCTTTTCTTATTGTAATCCTCTTTGTACTCTTGGAAGAAGTGTAAAAAAAAAAAAAAAAAATTTAAGGTGTTCCTACTTTGCGGAAATTCACCTATCACGGCTGGTCCCGGAACCGAACCCCCGCAATAAACGAGGGATTACTGTATATATATATATATATATATATATATATATATATATATATATATAATATATATATATATATATATATATATATATACAGTGTTACCGCGGTTATACGCATTTCTTGGTTCGCGTTCTCACTGTTTTTTTTTTTTTTTTTTTTTTTTTTTTTTTTTTTTTTTTGATAAATTATTATTTTATTTTATGGGTATACGCAAAAATATTAAAATATTGAAGAAATAGAATTTTCAGTATTTTCATTTTTTTATTGAAAATGTAAATTTACGTTGCTTGCTGTTATTTATAATGTAAAGGGTGTTTTTTAACAGTGCAGGGAGGGTTTATACAGTTTGTAAGCGAAAAAATAATTGTAAATGAGTATGTGTGTCACGTCATTATCACCTCATTCATCGTAATTTTATCTATCACTTTCATAAAAATTTATGTTGCGTGCTGTTATTTATAATGTAAAGGGTGTTTTTTTAACAGTGCAGGGAGTGTTTATGCAGTTCGTAAATGATAAAATAATTGTAAATGAGTATGTGTGTCACGTCATCATCACCTCATTCACCGTAATTTTATCTATCACTTTCATAAAAATTTACGTTGCTTGCTGTTATTTATAATGTAAAGGGTGTTTTTTAACAGTGCAGGGAGGGTTTATACAGTTTGTAAACGAAAAAATAATTGTAAATGAGTATGTGTGTCACGTCATCATCACCTCATTCATCGTAATTTTATCTATCACTTTCATAAAAATTTATGTTGCGTGCTGTTATTTATAATGTAAAGGGTGTTTTTTTAACAGTGCAGGGAGTGTTTATGCAGTTCGTAAATGATAAAATAATTGTAAATGAGTATGTGTGTCACGTCATCATCACCTCATTCACCGTAATTTTATCTATCACTTTCATAAAAATTTACGTTGCTTGCTGTTATTTATAATGTAAAAGGTGTTTTTTTAACAGTGCAGGGAGGGTTTATACAGTACGTAAACGAAAATATAATTGTAAATGAGTATGTATGTCACGTCATCATCACCTCATTCACCGTAATTTTATCTATCACTTCAATAAAAATTTACGTTGCTTGCTGTTATTTATAATGTAAAGAGTGTTTTTTAACAGTTCAGGGAGGGTTTATACAGTACGTAAACGAAAAAATAATTGTAAATGAGTATGTATGTCACGTCATCATCACCTCATTCACCGTAATTTTATCTATCACTTTCATAAAAATTTACGTTGCTTGCTCTTATTTATAATGTAAAGGGTGTTTTTTTAACAGTTCAGGGAGGGTTTATACAGTACGTAAACGAAAAAATAATTGTAAATGAGTATGTATGTCACGTCATCATCATCACATTCACGGTAAGTTTTCCTATCACTTTCATAAAAATTTATGTTGCTTGCTGTTATTTATAATGTAAAGGGTGTTTTTTTAACAGTGCAGGGAGGGTTTATGCAGTACGTAAACGAAAAAATAATTGTAAATGAGTATGTATGTCACGTCATCATCACCTCATTCACCGTAATTTTATCTATCACTTTCATAAAAATTTACGTTGCTTGCTGTTATTTATAATGTAAAGGGTGTTTTTTTAACAGTGCAGGGAGGGTTTATACAGTACGTAAACGAAAAAATAATTGTAAATGAGTATGTATGTCACGTCATCATCACATTCACGGTAAGTTTTCCTATCACTTTCATATAAATTTACGCTTGCATGCTTTTATCTATGAAGTAAAGGGTGGTATGTTAACAGTACAGGGACAGTTTATACAGTGTAAGCGTAAAAATATATTAAAATATCTATGTACATATAGGCTGATCCTACTTCGCGGATTTCCTGGTTCGCGCCGGGTCCCGGAACCGAACTACCGCGATAAGTGAGGCAACACTGTGTATATATATATATATATATATATATATATATATATATATATATATATATATATATATATATATATATATATATATGAATCATTTTTTTACCCCGACCAGGACTCGAAGGTGTCCCGGTCCTTTTTTTCATCTTTTTTTTTAACTGCAAAATTGTAATAACACCCCCAAAAAATTATAGTAAAAAAAATACGAAATTCGCGAATAACGCCCATGCAAAAATTTGAAAAAAAAATTTCATTTTAGTAAATAATCGACCACCTCGGAGGCACTTTTCTGCCATCCTCCTCTTCTACCGCTTAATGCATTCGAATATTATGAAGAAAATTGAAAAAAGCATTAAGATAAAACAGCAAAAAAAAATTTCTATATAATATCATCAGGGAAATAGCGTGCAAGGGTGCATCAGCTGTTACGGAAGTGTGACGAAGCGTTTGCCGATAGCGGTTCGTTCTCCCGCATCCTCCTCCTCCTCTGCCGCTTAATGCGACCGGATTTTATAAAGATAATGAAAAAAAAAGCATTAAGAACAAACAGCAAACATATTTTCGATATAATATCGTCAGGGAAATAGCGTGTGAGGGTGCATCAGCTGATACGGAAAAGTGACAAAACGTTTGCATCCTCGTCCTCACCGCCACCATCAGTGTTGCCAGAATAGATTAATGAGAGAAATCTATCTATCTATCTTGGCTGTTTCCCCCTTTAATCGGGGGGTAGCTGACATCAAAAAAGGAAAACAAATTTAGGGATTACTTTGCTCTATGGGCAATGACGAGGGAGCTAGCGAACGTTCAGATGGCACTGCTGGAGTGCTACAGCCCATCCTCCCGGCTCTTCCACAACCTGTGTCGCTTCACAACTGCCAACTCCTCCTACTGCCCCTACCACAGGGCTACCACTGTAAGATGCAGCCCCGTGGTAACAGCAGATGCCCATCAGAGCTGCATCACAATCGCTCGCCACTCATTCCTATTCCTAGCATGCTCGCTTGCTTCCCTCACATCCATCCTCCTATCATTTAGGGCTCTCTTTACTCCATCCATCCATCCAAACCTAGGCCTCCCTCTAGCATTTCTCCCATCAACTCTCGCATTCATCACCTTTTTCAGCAGTCTTTCATCATCCATCCTTTCCACATGGCCAAACCATCTCAGAACATTCATATCTACTCTGGCTGCAATTTTCCTCCTCACACCCGTTCTTGCTCTCACCACTTCATTCCTAACCCTATCCAATCGAGATACACCAATCATACTCCTCAGGCATTTCATCTCAAACACATTTAGTTTCCGTCTCTCACTTACTTTCATACCCCATAACTCTGATCCATACATCACAGTTGGTACAACCACTTTCTCATACAAAACTTTCTTAACATTCATTTCCAACCCTCTATTCTTCATCACTCCTTTCAATGCACCCAACACTTTACATCCTTCATTCACTCTGTGACACACATCTGCTTCCACTCCATCATTTGCAGCTATAACCGAGCCTAAATACTTAAACTGATTAACCTCCTCAAGTGTCTCTCCATTCAACATAACATTCAATCCAGCGCCATCCTCATTTCTTGTACACCTCATAACCTTACTCTTTCCCACATTCACTTGCAACTTCCTTCTCTCACACACCATTCTAAATTCTGACACTAACTGACACAGCTTTTCCTCTGAATCTGCCACCACCACAGTATCATCTGCAAACAGCAACTGATTCAGAGAAATGATAAATATAAAAGATATACATGTAAGCTGGTAAGTTGTTTCAAGTATCTTAAAGATGAAGTACATTTTTATTGAAATTACAGTACTACCATCTTGTAATTAATATATATCTTAAAATGTACCATACATTTGAAAATATAAACATCCGCTTTATCTGGCAACACTGGCCCCCATGCTAAGCCTGTTGCCAACGGCATAATAGAGTTCATTAATTTGTTTACTGTACATAAATTTAAAAATAAAGATACTGCCTGCCCAACGTGTGAACAATGTGAAGAGAGCCTAGAACATTTTACACTATTTTGTGAAGCATATGCACAAATAAGAGCAGAATATAGTTTTTTAGCACAACCATATATAGAAAAGAAAATTGAAATAATTTCTAATATATTGTTATTTAGATATTGTCGTGAAAAAGACGTTAAAGAAAGAAAAAAATTATAAAAAGAATTTGTAGAAAAAGAAATCAAATAATAAAAACTGCACAAACAATTTAGCAAAGCAAAACCAAGACTTGGGAGCCATTGCAAAAGGCATATCCCACCCAATTATACTACTACTACAGTAATATCTAAGCTAGCCTAGAGACAAGCTAATTCGATTTAAGTCGTTTTTTGACTTAAGTTGTCTCTCATGGAACCAAGTAACGACATTAGGCGAGGTATACCGGTGTATATATATATATATATATATATATATATATATATATATATATATATATATATATATATATATATATATATATATATATATATATATATATATATATAATATATATATATATATATATATATATATATATATATATATATATATATATATATATATATATATGAGACATAGTTTACCCGACCAAGACTCAAACTTAGGACACAAAATTACTGTGCCAAGGCACTGCCAACTACACTACAGAAGGTCTAAAAGAGAAACCAACCTTACAGCTAAACTGCTTTGCTAGGATAAGCGCATTCTATCTGAATGCCTTTTTGTTCATATTAAAGTTTCTCCCAGCCTCACTCTTGGCTTCATTTTCGCATTTAATTCAAATGCTAATTTAATTGGGCATGAACAATGATCAAATAAGTACATTGCTGGAAACTTTAATCCTATTTTAACCAACTGGGAATCAAACCTAGTACTCCTAATTTCTGTGTCAAGGCACTACCTACTACACCACAAAAGGTCTAAAAGAGAAACCAACCTTACATCTTCATTGCTATATTAGGAATGAATGCATTCTATCTTAATGCCTTTTTTTTCATATTAAAGCTGATAATAATCTCCACAATTATCATTGGAATAGACATCATGAAAGTAATTCAGAGGTATATTAAAACCCAGCAGAGAGCCGGATATTCATGACACATCTTTTATAATCCCTTCACATCTGACAGGTCATTACACTCTTCATTTCTGTTTCTCTTTACAGCCTGATAAAGGCTGTCTTATTTTATAATTTTTGGCCCATCCTGGTGTCACAATAATCTTTAATTTCTTTTTTTTCCCCAAAAAAAATCCGCGATAGGTGAACCGCGAAATAGCGAGGGATTACTGTACATATATATATATATATATATATATATATATATATATATATATATATATATATATATATATATACAGTGATCCTTCGCTGGATCGCGTTTCTTGGCTCGCGTTTTCACTGTACCACGGTTATTTTATTGGCAAATTATTATTTTATTTTTTGGGTATATGCAAAAATATTAAAATATTGAAAACAAAAATTTTCAGTATTTTCATTTTTTTATTGAAAAAACAAATTCCATTATTTAATTGATAAAAAAAAATTTATTTCCCAGCCTACGAATAATAAAACAGTAAAAAATAGTAAAAAACATAAATTTAGATATATAACTCACAGTACAGGGTATTGCATCTTGTCAAATAGTGTCCGATAGCGTACAATGTATTGGGGTCGCACCTAAGTGAGCTAGCATATAGTGTATATTAAAATTTCCAGTAGCTTCATGATTTTATTGATAAAAAAATGTATTTCTTAGCCTAAGAATAATAAAACAGTAGAAAATAGTAAAAAACATAAAT
The DNA here is from genome assembly GCA_037179515.1 of Halocaridina rubra. Classification (NCBI taxonomy): domain Eukaryota; kingdom Metazoa; phylum Arthropoda; class Malacostraca; order Decapoda; family Atyidae; genus Halocaridina; species Halocaridina rubra. Next base: position 40,587 of record JAXCGZ010019153.1, read on the forward strand.
ACTAACAGTATTGCACCACGTAAAATACGATACCGGTATCAGCGTTTCGGAAAACGCAAAGGCTCTCACCTACGTGACCTAGTGAATATTAAAATTTTCATTATTTTATTGATAAAACAAGTATTTCCTAGCCTAAGAATAATAAAACTAAAAAATAGTAAAAACATAAATACAGTACTAACAGTAATGCACCATGTAAAATATTGGTCACAAATGAATGAGAATGAGGGTAGCCGATAAACAGACTTATACCATGCATAAACTAATCAATTCAAAACAATAGCAGTTTTGCGGGAATGACGAGTGACGACGCCTAACGGTAGATATTGGAACTACTGTACGTATTTTAATAAGATTTTATATGGTTTTATTCTTATTTATTGTACAATAACATGATTTTATGTGCTTTTGTTTTTATCTATTGCAATGTGATCCATATCCTCGAACAAAGAAAGTCCTTTTCGATAAATGCAAATGCCTGCTGCATTCGTATTCTTATTCTTATTGTTATTCTTATTATTATTATCATTATTATTATTATTATTATCATTATTATTATTATTATTATTATTATTATTATTATGACGAGTGATGACGCCTAACGGTAGATATTGGAACTACTGTACTTATTTTAGTAACATTTTATATGCTTTTATTCTTATTTATTGTACAATAACATGATTTTATGTGCTTTTGTTTTTATTTATTGTACAGTAACATGATTTCAGGTGCTTTTAATGGTTTTCTAGTGATATTATGATTCCAGTATTTGTAGCGGACAGACGTAAAGTTAATTATAATGATAAACTTTATTTTTATTTTTTTTTAATTTTTCCATATATTTTTTTAAAACTGACGTATAATCGAGAACGACTTAAGCCGAGGTATACCCGTATATATATATATATATATATATATATATATATATATATATATATATATATATATATATATATATATATATATATATATATATATATACAGTGTTGCCTCACTTATCGTGGTAGTTCGGTTCCGGGACCCGGCGCGAACTCGGAAATCCGCGGAGTAGGATCAGCCTATATGTACATAGATATTTTAAAGTATTGTTACGTTTACACTGTATAAACCCTCCCTGTACTGTTAAAAAAACACCCTTTACATTATAAATAACAGCAAGCAACGTAATTTTTTTATGAAAGTGATAGGAAAACGTACCGTTAATGAGGTGATGATGACTTGACATACATAAGTTCCATATTTTACAATAATTTTTACGTTTACCTAAAATAGAGGCCGACATCCACAAACTTTTTTCCTTCTTTCAACATATCTAAGAGTTTCACTTTATCTACAATGGTTAACATTTTCCTTTGCCGCTTAGGCTCACTACAAGAAACCTTAGAAGATGAAGGATGATTGGGAGGCATTACAAAGGTTAAAATGTGCGAGTAAAAAAATCACAAGCAAAACATATTAATAATAATAAGCACAACATGAATGGCGCACACGAGTGAGGCGAGACAATGGAAGATGGTGGAAGACTTTGTCCGAAACGCTGATAGCGGTATCGTATTTTACATGTTGCAGTACTGTTAGTATTTATGTTTTTTACTATTTTTTAGTGTTATATTATTCTTAGGCTAAGAAATACGTTTTTTTATCAATAAAATCATGAAACTACTGGAAATATAAATATATATGCTAGCTCTCGTAGCTTCGACCCCAATACATTGTACGCTATCGAACACAAGCAAAATGTGAGTTAGACTGAACGAGTCTTTGTCCAAAATGCTGATAGCGGTATCGTATTTTACATGTTGCAATACTGTTAGTATTTATGTTTTTTACTATTTTATACTGTTTTATTATTCTTAGGCTAATAAATACTTTTTTTTTTTCAATAAAATCATGAAACTACTGGAAATATAAATATATATGCTAGCTCACGTAGCTGCGACCCCAATACATTGTACGCTATCGAACACTATTTCGTATGATGCAATACTGTGAGTTATATTGTACGTACGTATATCATTCAGTTATTAGTACAATGTATATTAATTTAAAATTCATCTACTTATTTGATGATTGTACAAAATCTATTGTATTTATTCATTGTAATTTGGACCAAATATTCCTTTTGTAAAGATTATACTGTACTTTTCAAAAGAGGTGGTCAATAAACGTATCTATCTATCTATCTACATTTATGTTTTTTACTATTTTTTACTGTTTTATTATTCGTAGGCTGGGAAATATTTTTTTTTTTTATCAATTAGATAATGAAATATGTTTTTTTTTCAATTAAAAAAAAATGAAAATACTGAGAATTTTTTTCTTTAATATTTTAATATTTTTACATATACCCATGAAATAAAATAATAATTTATAAAAAAAAAAAAAACGCGATAGAGTGAGAAAGCGAACCAAGAAGCGCGAATAACTGGGGTAACTATATATATTATATATATATATATATATATATATATTATATATATATATATATATATATATATATATATATATACACCTTTTTCATTTTTTCCTTGTTTTAAATTGCAATAACGCCCCCCAAAAAAATATTAAAAAAATACGAAATTCGCAAATAACACCCATGCAAAAAGAAAAAAAAAAATCTTTTTGGTAAAAAATCGAATGCCTCAGAGGCACTTTTCTTCCATCCTCCTCCTCTTTTACCACTTGATGCGATCGGATATTATGAAGCAAATTGAAAAAAGCATTAAGAACAAACAAGAAATATATTTTCAATATAATATTGTCAGGGAAATAGCGTGTGAGGGTGCATCAGCTGATATGGAAGTAGCAAAACGTTTGCCGATAGAATTTCGTTGTCTCGCATCCTACTCCTCTTCTACTGCTTAATGCGATCGGATATTATGAAGACAATTTAAAAAATGCATTAAGAACAAACCAAACATATTTTCAGTATATTTTATAAGTACATAACAAAGCAGAAAGACCTGTAGTTATTTATATTAACATGCAAATAGTCTACAATATAAAAGATATACAGATTTACTGTACAGTTAACAAATCATTGCGCTGTATTTTGCTGTTGGCAACAGGCTTACACTGGGATGTGCATGGTGGCCAGGGTTGCCAGATAAAGCGGATGTTTTTATTTCCAAATGTATGGTATATTTTAATATATATATTAATTACTAGATTGTAGTACATACTGTAATTTAAATAAAAATGTACTTCATCTTCAAGATACTTGAAATAGCTTACCAGCTTACATGTATATTTTTTATATTTATAATTTCTCTCATTCATATACTCTGGCAACACTGATGGTGGCGGTGAGGACGAGGATGCATAGATTTTGTCACACTTCCGTATCAGCTGATGCACCCTCACACGCTATTTCCCTGACGATATTATATTGAAAATATGTTTGCTGTTTGTTCTTAATGCTTTTTTCAATTTTCTTCATAATATCCGATTGCATTAAGCGGTAGAAGAGGAGTAGGATGCGGGAGAACAAACATTTATCGGCAAACGTTTTGCTACTTCCGTATCAGCTGATGCACCCTCACACGCTATTTCCCTGACGATATTATATTGAAAATATGTTTGCTGTTTGTTCTTAATGCTTTTTTTCAATTTTCTTCATAATATCCGATCGCATTAAGTGGTAGAAGAGGAGGAGGATGGTGGAAAATTGCCTCCGAGGCAGTCGAATTTTTTACTAAAATGAAAAATTTTGTTTTCGAAATTTTTTGCATGGGCGTTATTCGCGACTTTCGAATTTTTTAACTATTATTTTGTTGGGGCATTATTGCAATTTCATGGTTAAAAAAAATGCCGAAAAAAGGAACAAGGTATATATATATATATATATATATATATATATATATATATATATATATATATATATATATATATATATATATATATATATATATATATATGGTATTATAAGTAAATATGGTAGGATTTTGCAAGTATAGTGCTTGTTAAAGTGTAAGAATTATGTTGATCAACATGTATCCATTTCCATTTACTATTTTATTGTGGGTAGCAATTTTAATGCTAATAAATAGGTTTACTGCTTCCATTTTATTTACTTACCTGCATTATTTTAGTCATTTAAATAAATAAGTTTCCTGGTGTTGGTGGAAAAAGTCCACCCTAAAGAAGAATAATGAAATGGGGAGCTGATTTTTTGTTTTCATAAATGTATTGTGCACAACAGTGTTAGTCAAGCTGATAATTCAGGTAACATTGACATAAGTTTTGGAACAAAATGAAGTCTCTGAAAGATGCATCATACGGGCATGCACATTAAGCTGAGAATATGACATACATCCTACTATAAACAAATTATTCAGTAGAATTAATAAAGAAAACTTAAAATTTATCATTGTGCACTGTGCTGTTAATCAGGTGTATGAATAAAAAAATTAATGAAAAAAATCTCCAGACTCATACTCAATGTTTGGGGAGCTGATTGTGCCTTCATCTGTGAAATTCTTTTCTATCCTCAAAACTATTGATGGGAGGGAGTAAGTATGATTAATCTCTCCTACTTTGACACTCTTGTAGCTTTGGTCACTCTGCTACCTCAAGCTTGATTTAGATTTAAGCTAAAAAGAGATTACTAAAACCAAAACCAAAAAATCATAAGAAGAACTTGTATCCAATCATTACTTAAGTGATATCAATAAAATTGCTTGCCATTATCTCAGTTTTAGAGATCATGTGCCTTTCAAGATGAAAATGTAAATAGGTATTGTAAATGACCATTTGCTGTTTTGTATCTTTCCCCTGTTAAATGATATTAATTAACTTTTTTTTTCTAGTTTGTGGAAATTGGTGTTGTCACCTCCATGGAATTTGATCACAAGAATGTTGACATCGCCAAGAAAGGAGTAGACGTTTGTATCAAAATAGAACCTTTGCCTGGGCATACGCCAAAACTCTTTGGCCGACATTTTGAGGCAGAGGATTTGCTCGTCAGCAAGATTTCTCGTGAATCCATCAATGCATGTAAGGACCATTTTAGAGAAGACCTCACCAAACAAGACTGGAAATTAATGGCTGAACTTAAAAAACAATTTCAGATTCTTTAGGGACAATTATATATATATATATATATATATATATATATATATATATATATATATATATATATATATATATATATATATATATATATATACAATCTGTTGAGATACAATATCATATGTTAAGTAATCCATCAGTGAACCAATGTGAAAAAATGTAATCACCATATTTTTGGTCATAACTGAACCCCTTATCAAGCACAACTGAGTATCTACAAGAAAAGAGCTAGTTTATTAGTCATGCAAGAAGAGAAATTAAAATAGCTGACACGATAATAGAACAGATCTATGTGTTCAGTTTTATTAGTTAAGATAATATTCTAAATTTAATATTAATTACAAGTGAATGGTATTAATCCTTCAGTGGAATCTAATTATTTTGGATTTATATATATCTATTACCTGGCCCAAAGATATGTTAAGGGGATAGTTCAAAATGGGAAAAGAATATTTCGGACTTGATGTATTGATGTGATCGTTTTTTTGTCACAGACTCTCTTTTCTACAAAGGATGAGGACGGTACCTTTTTTTGTGAAGGACTTTGGTTTTGGCAACTGTGGCCATCACCTTGAGTCAATGACATAATGAATATAGCAATGACTAATATAAGACTACTGATAAATCAAATGTTTTATTATTTGGAAAAATAAGAAAAAAAAAATATAAGAATGATATTGAAAATAATACAGACAACAATAGTAACAATGAAAATTATAGTAAGAATAACAATAATATTTATCATAATTATCCAAATAGCAACAAACAAAAACCATGGCAATAGTGTAATAATGGTAACAATGATACTAACAATAATAACAGCAACAGCATTCATTATGATACAAATAGAGATATTACTATGATACTTATAAAAGTAATAATAAAAATAATTACTCTGTTATACTTTTTCTTTATAATGAAAAAGTAAAATTGATCATAGCTACAAATTTATTTTTCAGACTTCTCCATATAATCATCCCTAAGTATTTAAAAAAATGAAAGTAAAACTATTTATTTTTTTGCAGCTAACTCCAAAGGAAAAAATTTCATTAACAAGGCCCTCATTCTTTTCCATCAAACACTTAAGTTCCTTTAACAATGTAAATGCATTAGATAGAGACTCTCCATTCACTTTCAACAACCCTGTATCATCCTTATAAATAATTAATGAATATCATTCAAAATAAGGAAGTAAGGGACCACGATAGCCAAGTGATTTAAATACTTGACTTGAGAGTTGATAGACCATCATTCGAGCTCACCATAGGGGTATACAGCCTTAATTCCTCAGCCACTCACTGTTTTTATCCACCCCATAATGGGGACTAATAGTGACACATAGCTTTATAGATATATAAATAAAACTTGAAGGAAGTGACAGCAGTGATGTATCTTAAGAAATGCATTAATTTTAATATAGCCTCATTAGGTCAAACTGGTCGTTCGTTACTACAATCATAGAGTGTAAATGGGTAGTTAGATCATATCAATAAAGCTCAGCCAATAAAGTACATGGATATCACGATGGCTGACTAGTCAGCGTGCTTGACTTTGCAGCTGGTAGACCCCCAATCGAAACCACCGCGGGACGATGGGATTGGCATCATTTATCAAGGATCAGGTGTTGGTTCAATTCCTCTGACAGGCTAAAAAGCCTTTGGAAAGGGAGTGGAAACTTTTATATATATATATATATATATATATATATATATATATATATATATATATATATATATATATATATATATATATATATATATATATATATTGTTGTTGTTCCGGTTTTATGTCACGGACTCCCTTTTCTACTAAGGTCTAGGATGGTTGCCTTCTTGCGAAGGACTTGTTTTGGCAGATGTAATATTATATATATATATATATATATATATATATATATATATATATATATATATATATATATATATATATATATATATATATATATATATATATATATATATATATATATATATATATATATATATATATATATATATATATATATATATATATATATATATATATATATATATATATATATATATATATATATATATATATATATATATATATATATATATATATATATATATATATATATATATATATATATATATATATATATATATATATATATATATATATATATATATATATATATATATATATATATATATATATATATATTAGTGACTAAGGGCAAATATTGGTTGGAGTGAGCCCACAGATAGCACCCAACAATTCAAGAGGAAAAGAAATCTTTCCCCATTTAGACTGAGGACATCATTAGTTTGTCTAAAGAGCAATGATTCACTTAATTGATAATGAACTGTTTCAACAAAATTGTTTCCCAAGACTACTTTTTTATTGATTTTATTATTATTATTATTACTATTATTATTATTATTATTATTATTATTATTATTAACGTTATTGTTATTAGTGTTGTAGTTTATTATTATTACTACTAAAATATTTATTATTGTTAATGGTATTTTTATTGTTACTATTGTTTTCTTTATTATTACTCTTACTGTCTTTTATAATGTTTTAATTTGTATTAGAGTTCTTCCTTAATAAAATACTTCAAATAATTTTTATTATTATTATTATTATTGTTATTATTATTATTTTTAGTCTTATTACTATTTTTATTATGATTATTATTTTTTCATTACTGTTATCAATATACTGTTCAAAACTTTGATTCCCCATTTTGCGCTGTTTGTAAAGTATTGTGGAGAGGATGGAGATATATAGGGATAATTTACTAATCTTCATCACGTAGGTTTCATTTAGGGAGTAATATCAGTCACTATTAATTAACATTAAGAATAGTATATTAGATTAGATCTGTTCTTTTATCTTATCAGATCTAATTTTATATTCTCTCTTTGACTGTGCATTTTTTAATTTCTTATATATACAGCACTCAGTGAATTGTGGCCTACAAGTCGGCCTGCTATATAATGCAACCTACTCTACAGGTTGACTCCCAACAAATAGTCAGTGGTGCCAACTGAGAAGGTGTGGATATATATGTTTTATTTTATCCTAATTGAACTTTGTAACATGTTTTTAAGGTATGGTCTTAAAGTTTCAGTATCTTAGAATTAAGATTTCGGTTGTCAATGAAATATCCTTCAAGCTACTTTTATTTATTAGTGAACAGTCATTTTTTTCTCTGTAGTGCACACCTATAGTAGTTTTCTGAGTGGTCACTTGAGTTCAGCGATGCTACAACCAGTGTTTCAATCGGTGTATCAGCTGTTGGAAATAGTACATGCTTGAGTGTTAATTATTACCCCTTTCTTTTATTACAGTTATATTATTTATATGTACCATTGTTACTACGTCAAGTATATTTACCGGGTGCAAGTTTATATGGGCTCTATTGGTGGCATGCTGCTTATGTTACAGTAAATGTTGTAGCCATTGTTAAGAGTTTGAACCTTTAGTTTATGACTCGGTGATAATGGTTCATATTTTATCCTTGTCAGATAAATCAACTCCTAGTTTTGATTAAAAGATTTTAGGCTTGATAAGTCAACTTTTATACCACAATTTGCAATAGAAGAGTTTTTTCTTATATTATTTCACTGTTGGGTTTCATAACTAAGATATATGTATATATATATATATATATATATATATATATATATATATATATATATATATATATATATATATATATATATATATATATATATGAGACGGTTTTCATATAAGTAATATATTTTATTAAAAAATGGATACGGTATATACTTCCTGAAAGTATAACTGATTGAAAATAAAAAACCTGTCAATTTTAATTAATATGTTGTATTTACAGTCTTCAGAGGATTACTTAGTAATTGAAATGATTAGTCATAAAAAAATTTTCTTGTAATAAAGTATAAATATTTGTTGCTAAAAGTTTTGTAATTTTGGGGTGGATGAGTTTTTAGGTTTTGATTATTTATGTAGTATGATTTTTGGATAATATGGAATGGTCACGGAGAAATCCTAAACATCATTATGTATACTGTATAATATTTGCTTGGATATGTGGTTTCCAATGGAATATTCATTGGACTTAAGAAGTGCAGAAATACTCTAAATTTTGATACCCTCTGGTAATTAAATGTGTTTTATTTTTTTGGTTACCTTTACATTTAGTTATCTTATGGAACAGAGACAGTTGAAGAATGTGGAAAGTCTAGCCAGTAGATAAATAAAGGCAGACTGTTTCAAAATAACTTTATTATGATGTTAAATAACTTATGAACTTAATCTTGAAATTATAAAGGTTTAGTTATTAGTATGGTTGGTTTCAAGAAAGAGTATTAAAAGACATGTCAAGGTAATATATATGGGACCCAATAGCCTTCTTAAAGAAATACAAACCGGAATTATTTTACAAATTTTTTAAACTACTTGAACAAAAAATACATAAGTATGTTGTGCAAGATAAGAAAAAAAAAATGTAAGGAAATGTTTGCAGTATTCTAGCTTGTATGTTTAACGGGTTAAATATAAAAGAGAAGTTGGTGTGGGGTATATATCACCATTTTTCCAGAAAACCATTTATGCACACCATAAGGCTGTACAGCCAACACAGAAATGCTAAGGTGAGTGAATTTTAACCTTAAAGGTAGGGTCAAATTTTCCTAAGCATTGTACATTGTTATCACATGTGTTTAAAGTGCGTTTTGAGGAATAAGAATGAAATATATTGAGTATCTGACAGTAGATTGTTTAAAAAAAGCTTCAATGCATCTCTGCCAAAACTGACTTAGAATATATTTAAACATTTTGATTAAGTTAATCGTGAATTACTCTTAACTGCGCAAAGAATTAGACGGCCTCTGTTCATTTGAAGCCTGTAACATATTTGGAGTTTCACAAGACATCCTTCTATTAATAGTTTATTCTTAATAATGCCCTTTGACATGAGACCAAATACTGCAAAATGCTATACCTGCATATAGATAAAAATAATAATAATGTAACTGGGATAGGATAGGGGGGAATCAGTGAGGGCTTAAAGTGAAGTCGCACAGTCATGGTCAGGGTGTCATCACTGGAAAGGGAGGAATAGGATGGGAAGAATTTTTGGGGAAAATTATGAAAAAGAAATATAAAAGTGTCAGGCAGGCCTCTACCTAAGAACCTCAAAAATAATTCCAGGATTAACCTAAGTAATACATGCACGTGTTCATGGCGTCAAAGGGAGGGATGTTTTTACACCATGGCTCGCATCTAGTTGGCATAATATTCATTTTCATATGAATTATTTTTATGGGAAAGGGAAGTGTCTATACATGTATGCATTTCATTAGTGTCTGAACAATGTTGTAAGGCTGAAGGATATTGTTGGATGTGGATGAGGGATACGAGCTTTAACAGAACACATTTATTTTGCGACAGGTGAATTGTGACTAACTAGTAGAAAGTGTGGAAGACGTGAAGACCTACATTAAGGAAAAATATCATACAGGAAATAGCATATCAGATACTGTCAGAGGAAAATGATGTAATATCAGTGATAAAAAAAAAATTGAAAGGAAAAATATAGCAGCAGATTAAACATACTCCTGGTGCCAGTGGGGGGTTTCCACTGCTGTTGGGGTATGGTAGTCTGCTGGTGGGGGTTAGGAAACAAGCACAGGTGCAAGCTTGATCAAGCAACAGCTGACTGATTTTTGCTCTCACGAGCTGACGGGCGTCACCCTGACTTGTCGCAAGTGTTTGCAATTTCTTAAGGATACTTTGCAGCTTCCACCCAGCTTGACAGTATATTGTCGATGCAGGCATGCCGCCATAATGACTTGTCCCGGGGGAAACATAGGCGTGTCCCTTGCTAGGGCCATTTAAAGTTCTCGCTGACAAAGTGTGCGATGCCAGTACCTACTGACTTTGTAGTTTTGTTTTGTCAATGGTACGCCATCTCTGAGCTGCGTCCCCTTTGACAGTTATGCAGAGGTCTTGCATATGTCCTGCAGCAATGTATTCAAGTACTAGAGTAGAACCTGGGACACCCTGTCTGTGTCCAAGCTGTTGTTAGTATCAGTATTTGTGGGGAAGTTGTTAATAAGTTTCTGTTTTACTAAGGGGACTCAAAGTTCTGAACTTGGTTAAGAGCTCACAAATAGGGCATGTATTAATTTTGCACCCCACCCGTGTTACCACTACTCGGCTAAATGAAATTCGGAATTCAACTTTCTTTTAATTTTGGAAATGCAGTGACACATTATAAGAAATGAATTAATTTTTGCAAAGCTGGAACAAATTTAAAAAAATTTATGGAATGCTGCCTCGAATCCCGGAGGTGGTGAACACAATGTCGATTCTCGGCACCACAGATGGATGCCAAGACTGGCCTCAACTCAATGATCACCTCTGTCACACAGGCAGAGTAGAATAGAGGACACTGTAATTGCAGAAACAGGAACGACACAATGTTAATAATGGGAAAACTGAAGGCGCGAACGCAATTGATGAGTTTCTAATATTCTGCTGGATGAATTTGTATTGGTTAGTCACGGCTAACCGGAAATATTTACACTACTGTAAGAGCATACAAAATCATTAATTATTTGCCGCCATTAGCGTAAAACAATTTATTCTCAATAAATGAAGAATAACCAAGACAAATACAGTATGTATTCCTTAAATTGTTGGTAAGCATTAAAGTTTGCAATGCCAATAGGGCAAAATTACTTATTAATTGTAATTTGTTTTTTTTTTTTTTTTTACGATGAAGGGAGAATCTACGATATAAATATGTTTTCATTCAATTTTGGTTAGCAAGAAATATTTGCAATGCAAAAAGAGCAAAACCACCTTTTAAAGTATGTACAACTTATAACTCGAAACACTTTATTCCCAATAAATGAAGAATCAGCAAGATAAATACAGGATGTATATATTAAATTTTGGTTAACAGGAAATAGTTGCAATACCAACAGGGCAATATTATTTATTATTTTCAATTTATAGCAAAAACACTATTTAAATTACTAATTATTTGCAATTTATAGTGGAAAAAATTTATTTACGAGTATTGACGTAAAACACTATTTATGATGATAGAAAGGGGTGGAATGAAATTAGAATTCGTTAGGAGATGGGATAGATATTTGTGGTAATGAGCAATCTTCCGAAGACAAGATTTTAGTTTGTCACCCTCAATGAAAGAAATTTCTAATCATTGTATATCTACGGTGACTTCCAGGTCAATGAATTAAACTTGACAAATGAGATTCCAGTTTGGTAATCTACAAGTTCGTTTTGTATGGGAATGGAATCTGAGAAAAATTTCTTAGGATTTGACCAGTAACAAACTTAACCAGTTTCTCGATTAGCCGACTTTGCTTAACCAACGAGCTTTACCATACACTATCTCTCACTTTGTTTGTGCCAGATGAATTCCTGCGAAAATGCCACGTTAATAAAGTTTGAAGTAAGCTTGACTGCTGATGCGAGATCTTGCCTCTGGGAAGTTTGGATTCCAAATGAGGACGATTCAATCTCCCTCTTGGTGATGTCATCATTTGGCCCCCTGCAGGTTATATATCCAGAGCAATAACTCGTTCATATGAAATTCGAGGGCTGCTGTAGTGGTGGTCCCTGGCAGAGATGCAAGGGAGAGACAGTATATTAGGTGAAACATGCAGAAGCAAATAAAACGAGAAATATTATGGGCAACATACGTTACTGGTGAACAATCTCCAGAACATTTTTTGCATTGCAGGAGACAGTATTTTAACTATTCAAATAATAAAGAAGCTACTGAAATATATGTAGACATGCTCGCTAGGATTATGATCTTGTTCATGAGAAAAAAAAAGGCAGATGGTATTGTTCATGAGAAAAAAAAATGGCAGAAAACGAAGAAATAGAAGAGAGATTTTAATATTGGGCTCATGATTTCTGCGCGTGCAATAATATAAAACAATATCTATTTAAAATTAGCTGTATACAGAAATATATATTACAAATATTCATAATCTGCAAAATGCAAGGAGTGAAAATTATTTTAGTAAGAAAAGATAAGACAGTTAAAACTTACTAAAATAACAAGGCATCTACTACAGCTTCTGGTGACTGAGCGAAACACTGTGGTTACCTAATTGTGTTTACGGGAAAGAGCCCAAAGCTTATCTTCCTGTCTCTTGATCGGTTCCATTTTCTACTTAGTGATACTTATCATACCTGTCCTTAAAACTATGGATTGAGATAGCATTAACTACCTCCTCGCTTAGCGAATTCCAATTATCAACTACTCTTACAATGAAAAAGTATTTCCTTACATCCTGCAAAGAGTTTTCTTACGAAGCTTCAAACTATGACCTCTAGTTCTAGAGCCAGCCATATCAAAATATCGATTCCCATCCACTCTATCATAACCATGAAGGAATTTAAAGACTGTTACCATATCCCCCTCAATCTTCTAGCTTCGAGTGATGGTAAGTCTAATTTCCTCAGCCTCTCATCATAACTGAGATTGCGTATTTCTGGCACCAGTTTCGTGGCATGTCTGTGAACTTTTTCAAGCTTAGCTATGTGCTTTTTCAAGAGCGGATTCCAAAAGGGGGCTGCATATTCGAGTGTTGGCCTCACATAGGTTACATAAATATTTCTGAACATTTCCTTGTCCATGTGCCTGAAGGCTACCCTTACATTTGATAAGAATGCATATACTGCCCTTACTATGCCATTTATATGTATTTCTGGAGACAAATCTGCCAGTATGTTTACTCCTAGATCTCTCTCATTTTCTGTCTCTTGAAGTTGTACTCCAGCCACCGAGTAGTCAAGCTTGGGCCTTCTTGCACTTGTACCCATTCTCATTACCTTACATTTTGAAGTATTGAATTTCATTAGCCACTTTTCTAACCACTCATACAGACTATTTAGATCTTCCTGAATTTCTCTACCATTGTTCTCGTTTCCTTCTTTCTTCACAATCTTTGCATCATCTGCAAACATATCCATGAATGAATTTACAGACTCTGGTAGGTCATTTACATATACAAGGAACAAAAGTGGCCCTAAAACTGAACACTGTGGAACTCCACTACTAACTCTTCTCCATTCAGACACTGAGTGTCTTACTCTAACCCTCTGTTCTCTTCCTTCTAAGTAAGTTTTTATCCATTCCAAGACATTTCCACCTATTCTAGCCATTGCTTGCAGCTTCCTAATAAGTCTCCCATGTGGAACAGTGTCAAATGCTTTCTGGAAGTCTAGGAATATGCAATCTGCCCAGCCCTCTCTTTCCTGTAAGATTCAGCTTGCCTCATCATAAAATTCTAATAACTTTGTTACTGTTGATCTACCTTCTCTGAAGCCATGTTGCCTCACTGACATAAAGTTGAAGGATTCCAAGTGAAGAGAGATATGTTTCCTTAGTAGTTTCTCCATAACTTTGCAAACTATGCTGGTCAAGGAAACTAGTCTATAGTTTAGAGCCTTATCCCTCCTTCCCTTTTTGAAAATAGGTATCACGTTTGCTTGTTTCCAGCATCTTGGAATATCCCCTGACTCCAGTGACTTTTTAAATATGCTACTTAGTGCCACTGATATTGAGTTTGCGCATTTTTTAAGTACATGGGGGGATATGTCATCAGGACCTTGTAGCTTTATGAACATCTAACTCCATCAGCGCTTTGCATACCTCTGTGGCTGTAAGGTTGATGTTCTCTAATACCGACCCTTGAGCTCCTATCTCTGCAATCTGAGGGGGTGGGGTATTTTCTACTGTAAATACTGACTGAAACTCCTTGTTCAATTATTTGCAGATCTCTTCATCCATCTGAGTGATGCTTCCATCCGTTTTCTTTAACCATAAAACCTGTTCTTTTACCTTCAGTTTTCCTCTGCTAAAACTGTGGAAAAGCTTGGGATTTTCTTTAGCCTTCCTGGTGATGTCCCTCTCATAGTCTCTCTCTGCCTCTCTTCTTTTGCTTAGGTAGTCATTTCTTGCTCTTTTGTGGGTTTGCCAGGCATTTATGTTTTTTCTCCTCCTATACTTTTTCCAGTATTTGTCTCCTCTCCTTAGCTCTTTGGCATGAATTACACTTACTTTGGAGACAGGTATTCAGCAATCTACTATCTTCTCATATTTCTCACAAAAGATGTCATACATTTCTTGTACAGATTTGTTGTGAAATAAGGTTCTCCAGTCAATAACTGCAAAAAGCTCATTCATTTTGATGTAATCTCCTTTCAGATAGTTCCTCCTCATGTCCTCAGTGCCTCTACTATCAGGCAGAATATCTTCAATGATATACTCCATCAACAACACACAGGGGTCACTCTTTCCAATTGGTGGTTCATACTCAAGTTTTTCAATATCCAACACATTATCTGTGAATACTAGATCAAGTAGTGATGGCTCATCCCCACCCCTGGCCCTCGTTGATGCCATTACATGTTGGTGTAGGAAATTCCCTTGTACGCAATCTAGGAATCTTGCCCTGAATGAGTCCTCACCACTGTGTGGGTCAAGACTTATCCAATCTATCTCTTTATGATTAAAGTCTCTCATAATCAAAATCCTACATTTTTTTTCCCGTGCCATGTTAACAACTGAGTTTATGACCTCAATAGTACCTATATGACTTTCCTCATAAACTTCTAGCCTATTTTGGTTCCTTGGTGGGTTACATACAACAGTTATTATATTGCTCTCTGACCCAGTATTTATGCGATCAACAAGAAATTCCTTGAACTCACTTTCTATAGCCAAGTTTATTTCTTCATCTTGAATCCTTTCACAGTGTTCAAGTGAAAAATCCTTTTGGGCAACTTCTGCTCTACTATTAGACTAGGGGTAGTGTGTGGAAGATAGGAGGATTCTGATCCCCATCTATGGAGAAAGTCTAGCATTTCCTCACTCCCCAGGTTAGTTCCGCCATCCGTTGACAAATGTTTCGGTGCCCCCCACCGAGTGACGAATCCTCATAGCTTGGTGATGATTTTTCTGGAGGAGGTACAACTAGGGAAGTTTGTGATATTCAGCCAACCCGTGAGTCTGTCTGCATACATCAGGCACATGTTTCCTCCAAGCTGGAAGAGATCCACCACCGTTTGATTGTAGGGGTATTCGAGGGGTGTTGATGTCATTAAAGCGTCGGGAGAAGAGAAGGGTATCTTGATGTCCCACTAGATGCATGTGGATCTTTAGTGCTGCAGATTCCCCTCCATGCTGGATCAATATACTTTCTGTCTGGCTCTCCTGAGCATTGAGTCTAGTCCTTGGTGACCTGCGTGTAAGTTAGCTACAATCTCGTGATGGAGGGATTCTGGGATGACAAGGCGTACGCAGCCTTGCTCATAATTGTACATGACCAGGTCCTGGGCCACAGCTAGTCTTTCTCTCATGCCATAGAAGGGGCGGAGACACATTAATTCCTGCATCATTTGGGTGGACCAGTCACCAGCTAATACTCGAGCTACAAGTAGTTGATAGACAGGGTCCTCTGCAGCTGCATTCAAGATTGTATCCTTATCCATGACGCTGCCATCTTCATGACTTAGCGCTGCCAAAGTAGCCACAGTTATGGCCACAGGGCGTGGTGGGCAGGTAACTTCCTCCACCATGAGGGGGTCGTGATGGGTACCTGGTGTGGGAATGAGTCAGGGACCAGCTCCAGGCTCTTACAAGCAGTTGGAGATAAGTATAGGTACGGGGTTGATTCCACAAAATAAATCTCTACTGCCGACGCTCCATCCAAAGTAATGTGGCCTTCTGCAGTGCCCATATATCACAGGTGTTGCCCTGCCACATCCTTCAAACTTTTCGATGTGCAAGCTGGGTTGGAGGAAGTTGCAGAGCCGAGCAGCGATATTCATGCTACTCATTCCTGAGCATGTGTGTTGGCAATAGTATTGATGGAGAGGGCCACACCTCACTGGACAAGGAAACAGACACAGCCTGGAGAGATTGGAGGGACATAGTAGATGCCACCACCACAACACTAGATACATCTGCCGAGGGAGCTTTCTTTTTACTCCTGCAACACTTCCCGAAGTGCCTCCCCTTTGGCAATTGTAGCAGGTAATGTTCCTGTCAGGGCAGGAGCTCTTTTCCATGTGCAAGTTCCCACAATTTCCGCAGGGGTGGCAAGGGGGATTGTGTGCATGGCAGCAATGGTTACCTTGTCATCGTCCTCCGTTGCCATTGCAACTTGTGTAGGTGAACTGTAGTGTGAAAAAGACCTACTGTACCCTCTCTTGCTGCAGCCTTGAAGGCTGAACACTTAGATCTAAGCTTATCTACAGTGCCATACAAAAAGAAATTCTGATGAATTTCCCTTTTTAGCATTGGGTCACTTAAACTTATTGTAAATTTACTTAAAGACATATAATCACTCAGATTATGTGTACACTTAGGGCACGTAAAGACACACTCTAGCTCTAACTCTGAACTTGAGAATATAGGCTAATAGGCTCGTGTGGAGCTTGGAAATCACTAAAAGAATCTCTTTACAGTACCACCTGATTAGTAGAGACTAGTACTAATGCCTCAATATTGTCTGAAGCTTGCATGGGAGTGAGATTAATCCACATTTCTTTGGCATATCTGGAATCCACGGCATGTTGTAGAGCTGGCACGCAGGTGAGCCGAATATGCATGACGGCTTCTAGGTCAGACCACCTGTTAAGGAGTACCCAGGTCTCCATGGACAACCTCCACATCCTGAAGGTGGCAGAAGACATCTCGGCCACACATTTCTCCTGAGCAGAGGACATCACAACACATGGTGTCCATGGAACATGTAGAGAAGGGGCGACTTTTTTTGGCACGGGGGTTGCCATGGCCCACGTTTGGCTCGCTTGCAACCTCCAGCTCTGACGAAGAACAGGCGATGTGACCGTGACACAGAGCCTGCAAGGCATTGCCCATTGAAGTTCTGAAGAGGTGTCCATGCTGTCATATCAGTACCCTTGGCATAAGTTCCAAATCACTGCACCATGTTGGAGGTGGATGAGTCATACAAGTGTTAACAAAGCACAACTTTATCATGCAACAGGTGAAACGTGACTAACAGGAACTAGCAACCCTTCAGTTATTAATCTACATCACGTAATTTTGGGGTCACCCAGATCAATCTTTCACTTATGGACTTCCACTGACAGTGCCTTCATTGTATAATCATATATGAAAATGTGAACATCATTACCATAACCACAAAGAGCAATATGCATAGCATTCTACATGACAATCCTGTTCCGGTTTTACGTCATGGACTCCCTTTTCTACTAAGGGCTAGGATGGTTGCCTTCTTGCGAAGGACTTGTTTTGGCAGATGTAATTGTTACCCTGAGTGTATGTCCTTACTAACCTCAGACCGTGACTGGGCGCGATCCCTCGACCTGATGCCTCAAAATCGCGGATGCTACCGCTTGAGCCACGGTGCCTGCATTCTATATGTTGAACACCTAATACAATACATATGTACAGTAAGTTACAATAATAATATTATAGTTCTCCAGACACAAAAACACATCCAAGCAATGTGCCCAATTTGACCTTCTCTTGGTTGACTTTAATATTCATTAATTGCTGAAAGTGATTAGAACATTAAAATATTAGATTTCTTGAAGGCTATCCTCCACACCTTACCTCATAACACTTAGCACTATGTAGCAGCAAACTATATATGAGCCATACACATACAACTAAGCCAACACGAAATTTACTGTTATAACTCCTAATGCAGTTTTTAGTAATGTTATAAAGAAAAAAATATACTTGAAGAAAGCCTATTCAGAACAATAGTTAGCTACCCTTAATACTATTGTAGGCTAGAATAAGCTGCAATATTATCTTCTTTCTACTAGTTTGGTAATGCAGCATTGAGATTTAGCATAGTGAAACAAACTATACACTTTACTTACTTGCTTACTTATAGTATATTTAAGGTCAGACTTTACTGGCATGTTAATCCTAAATATCAGTTGCATATATCACATGAATTAGTCAGTAAAACTTTGGTGTAAAGCTTTCCCTTTTTGCACTAAATAGTTCTTACTTACCCACTGTCTAAACCTTGACACTTTCAAAGAAACTCACTGAGGGCCTTCTGAGTAATTTTTATTTGAGTTACCTAATACTAATTGGATCATGTGGTCCAAAATTGTATAGTGTAAGTTTTTTGTCGGTAAGTGTGATGCCAGGTCAGACAAGAAAATTGCAATCATCAAGCCCGGGTACCAAGAAAACATTAAGAGGAAGAAAAGTAGAAGTTTATGGAGAAGGAAGAAACAAGGAAATATACACAATAGGAAAAAAACAGGTTGAAAGAATAGTCGAATTTTTAGGCCCTAGAGATATGGCAGGATGAGGCCCTTATATTACGATAGATCCGTTTTTTGAAGGAATTTAGGTTGTAAGAATTAAGATAGATAGAAGGAGGAAGGGTTTCAGAGTTTGGAGGTGGATAGGGAGAAGCAGTCATTGCTACAAATCTCCACACACTACCTGTGAGACGAGGCTGCTTGACAAATGTTGCGCAGTTTTGCCAGACTGTGAGGGATGCAACTTTTGCCAATTCAACAGAGCAGTATTGGAAGTAGTAGAGATAGAGAAGAGCAAGGGATGATGTCATACTGCAAAGAGAGAGAGAATCCTGAGTAAAGTAAGAGATGGGTCATAGATGAGTCTGATTGCCATAGATTCAATCCCATCAAGGAGATAATTATGTGAAGAAGCACCCTAGATGTGCGAGAAGATTTCAAAGCTGGGATGACAAGACCTTTATAGATATTGATTAACTGGATAAAGAAATAATAATGATGAAGACGAGACAAAACCTCCAATTTTTTGGATACAGATATAGAAATTTGGATTATGTGACTCCTCCAAGACAACTTAAAGGCTATATGAATTCCTAATACGGTAATAGAATTAAGAGGGTTAATTTCGTTAGTTTCAAATACAATACGGGTAAGAGGAAAAGAAGATAAAGAGATAACCCGAAACAGTGTCTAATAGGCAATAAAATTAACAAAATTTTAGGTGCCCCATTCCGATACCCTCTGCAAATCGGAGTTGATACGACACTGATTATGAGTAGCAAATGAAGGTTGTAAAGAGAAGGCAGAGGAAAAATGAGGGGTAGATTCGCCAGCAAAAACGCAGAGTAGAGAGGATGACGGGGACTGATGAAGAAAAGGAACAAAGTAGGTGAAAGAATAAATTCATGTGGGATACCACTGGTAACTAGGAATACGTTAGATGTTGCGCCGTCAAGAGCCATAGATATAAAATGGTCAGACAGAAAACTGGAAGTCGGAGAACAGAGAGAAGAGATAATGCCATCAGCAGGGAGTTTGACCAACAGAGCCTCGTACCAGACTCTTTCAAAAGCCATAGAGAAGTCAAGGGTGACGACAAAGAATCTCTATAGTTTCTCAGAGAAGATGACCATACATCAGCAAGATAGGACAGGAGGTCACCAGTGGCTCTTGCTTTGCGGAAGCTGTACTGGTGATCAGAGGTAAACGAGTTTGATTCAAAATATTTCAAGAACTGAGAATTGAGCAAAATCATTGAATACTTTAGCAATAGCAGAGGTTAGGGCAGTAGGTCGGTAGTTGGAAGGAACAGGTTGAACAATAGCATGCGTCCAAGATGAAGGATAGATAGTGATTGAGAGAATGAGACAAAAAGACTGCTAAGTACTGGAGCCAGTTCATTTGCAAACTCCTAAAAGAACCTTGTAGGGATAAAATAGGGTCTAGATGCCTTGTTTGTCTTTAAAGAGCAAAGAACTTTATGGACTTTGCATGAAGAAAGAATAAGGGATGGCATAGGTCTAGAGAGGAGTAAAGTACGAGGAACAGATGCATTGTAATTGCTTATGGAAGAGTTGGTGGTAAAATAAGAACTAAAGAAAGAGGCTTTTTCAGTGGGAGAGCACACTATAGACCTATCAGGAAGAAATAGAAGGGGGACAGCATGAATTACAGATGTTTATGAAGAGATTTTTGTTTAATTACCAAAAATATTTATTGCTGGGAAAGAAGTTAGTCATCAACCTTCCTTCTTAAAAAGGAATCTTTAGTCCAGTGATTCCCAACCTTTAAACCTTGGAGGAACCCTTGTAATAATTTTTCATATTCCATGGAACATAGGGATACCTTGGAATATGAAAAATTTTTGCAAGGCTTTCTCCAAGGAATATATATATATATATATATATATATATATATATATATATATATATATATATATATATATATATATATATATATATATATATATATATATATATATATATATATATATATATATATATATATATATATATATATATATATATATATATATATATATATATATATATATTATTTTTTAAGAAAAGTTCTTGAGCAATATACTTCATATGAAACCCACAATTACATCACATGAGAGTTCAAACTAATAAGTCAATAATTTGTTGTTGAGTAGGAAATATGATTTAAGATCACTGTGCTTTTGTAATAGTACATAATTATTTTACACTTTCTCGCAGAGCCCCTGGTGATGGTGGGTAAAACCTCAGGGGGCCGTGGAACCCTAGTAAGGAATCACTGCTTTAGCCCTTGGAATCTGACCAGTGCAGTGATTCCTAGCTGCAATAAAAGCAGAGAGAGTTAAATCAGAAAAAGAGGCTTGGTGCGATTGGTATGCTCAATCCCTGGTCTGAATATCCATGGAGCATGCTCGGTCAATATAAAGGATTAGGGGGAGAAAATTTTTTTTTATAGAGGAGGGGATGAATGCTTCCCTTCTCGAGGTTATGATCTCGGCAACTTTTAGGGCTACTTGATAAGCGTTGGAGGTCCGAAAGCAGTAGTCATCCCATGGAGGGTCAAAGAGAAAGTTATGCAAATTTTTGCTTTGCGTAAGGTTTAAGTAGCAAATGCTGAGCTGAGTAGGAGGAATTAATGGAGGGAGAGCGAAAATGGAAGAGATTAAGATCAAAGTGTATTCATATATACCAAGAGAGGAAAGTACAGAATAGGAATAGTTTGAAGAATTAGAAGTTAGAAATAGGTCAACAGTGTTAGCTGTATATTTGTGGCGATCGGGAAAACAAAGTGGATGTTTTATTTATCTGCTCCAGATTGTGAGTAATAGAGAAGGGAAGAGCCCCATTTCCTCCCATATCAGTGTGAGAAGAATGAAGCCACTCACTGTGATGTACATTGAGGTTCCAAATATTGGAGATTTCATCATGTGAGTGAGAAGATAACAAGGACTCATTTCAAGAGGACAAATATTCATAGAAGAACACAAAATTAGTGGAGTTGGAGGAGCATCAGCAGAAACATAGAAATATAGTGGTAATGGAAAGATAGATCTTCTGCGAGAGAACATCAAAGTCAGGAGATTCTATGTCAATGAACCTTGCGTTAGGAGTGCTAATGTTGCAGTAGGCACAGACAAAATCTTTGGAACGGTATCGAGAATATAGGAGGAGATTAGGGAGGGATATACCCAAGAGCTGTTTCTCAGACGAAAGATTGGAGTTCAGACCGTGAGTGTTGGAAAAGTGAGGAGTGAAAGAAGCAGATCTATCAGGAGGTGCAAGGTAATGGATAGAACCATTGCTACCACCAATTATGTCTATCCTCACGCCAATATAGAGGAGTTAAAAAGACGACATGAATTCCAAACCTGTCAGCTAAAAGTTGGGTACATCACAATCAAAATAAAAAATGTTTTATTGCTTTAGCTAATATTTGTACACTTTTTCTAGTTCAGGCACTAAGGATGCACTTGAATAAGTTGGATCAAAACAATATAAATGCGCAAATATCATGAACAGAGACCCAATAGTCCAAATTAATGCGGGTATTATAGACAACAGCAAGGATATCTCTAGATAGAGGTGAATTTTACCCTTCATATGTGATGTGTACACTAAAACTGGCAGAAAATTACATTAGCATTACCTTATATTGATACTTTATTTATTAATCGTATTATAAAGATCTCTTCAACTCTACCATTTTTTCTTTATGTTGCTTGTATTGTTTTGCAGAGGTAGGCAGATTCGAGTAACCTTTAATTCTGGATTAATAAAGCTGATAAAGATAATGTGGAAACAAATGTTTTCAGTAGATTACACGTAAAGCTTTAGGAGTGTACTTCCAGTGTTCCAGCAGAAAATAATTAAGCTTGTAGAGTCTTAAAGAAATGAGAGAAATAGCTTTTGAAATCGTTTTACTCCCTACTTCTCGAACACACTTGATGCTACATTCAGTACAATTTGTTCATTCCCCAACTCAAGCTGTCAGCAGGGAGGTTTTCTACCGGTAAACGCTCCTGTTATAGACTTAGTACTGTCTTATGAACAGTTATGAATTGTCAAGTTTATTGTAGATTCAAATCTTGTTTCTTGTTTTCACATATGATAAGTGTGTTTATTTGGCATTGGAGATCCCTGAAATGCAAGGATTTGAAGGAAAAACAAAAACCAGCTAAGTGAAGTTAGGAAACAGGAGTCATTTGAACTGAAATATTCACTAGTGTCTCATCATTCCCTTGCTCTAACAGTTACCAGAGCATTTTCTTACTCCCTTTAGTAGCATCTAATAATGGCGAGGGGTAGAAATATATTTGATAATGCGGTTGGAGAGTTACAATAGAATAAGAGACATTCTGTAGAGGAAGTTCGCTCCTTCTCTCTAGCAATTAAGAAAAAAGTTTCTGCCTTCCCTTAGAACTTCTATGGCAAGATGAATAGCACATTATGCACATTTATAGATTCAGGTATAATAAGCCATTGTAGTATTTAAGGCTTTATTCTACATGAATACAACTACAAGCATCTGCAAATATAATAAACAATGGTAAGAAAATAAGACATTATAATTACAACCAGAAGGTATATAATGATAAAAACTTAAAGACTACATCAAGAGAATATTATAACATTCACCCTACTGACAAGAAAATCACTATATCAAAGCATACAACATATATAATGGCTTATAGTAATAAGCATATTATAATATTAGAAAGTATACTATAAAAACATTCAAATACTGTAATTTACAAATCTAAGCGATAAGGAGGTCGACGTTGGCGCTCAGATCTATGCAAGGATACTGGCATCTTGTATTCAGATGAGAGTGAAGGACGCTGAGTTCCCTGAGTCACTGGGACTCCCAAAGTATCTGGTCAACTGGCATCATTGGCTGATTCGTTTCATTACTGTTGTATACTTGGATGTTCACAATATCTACACTCTCAGCAGCAGGAGAATGAAAATTATCAATCCTGTGAGTAACATTCTGAATATCCTTTGCTGGAGGCAGGTGTTTAGAGTTATCAGTCTTCTGAGTAATATGCTGAACGTCATTTGCTGGAGCCGGGTGTCGAGTTGATGCAGTAGTTTCCCTGCCATTAGAGAAACATACATGGGTATACCGAGGATTTGCTTCTATTAGTTCTGCCTCTTCAACAATAGGGTCATACTTGGATTCTCTGGCATGGCATTTTACTAGAACAGGTCCTGGGAAAGAAAGCAACGTTGGGAGAGAGTATCTACTGGTTGACTAGCATTGAGAAGCAAACAGACACTCATGTAGAATAGCATTTGTATCCGTTGAAAGTTCAATAAAATCTATCTTTGTCGGTAGTAACAGGTAACAGACCAGCTCTAATGGGTCTATCTTGGTTGAAAACAATACCAGTAGATATGCCAGGACTTCTAAAGGTAAATAAAATATCACATAAATCATGCAAAATTGAAGCGTTATTTGCTAAATATGGTGATATATTTGATGATAAAGTTGGAAAGGTTACAAATGTAAAAGCTTCTTTGTGTCAAATTAGACGCCACTCCAAAGTTTTGTGCTCCCAGACAGATTCCTCATGCACTAAAACCATTGGTTGAGCAAGAGCTTCATAGGCTAGTAACTAATGAAACTTGGGAGAAGGTAACATATTCTGAATGGGCCACACCATTAGTACCGGTAGTCAAGGATGATAATAGTATTAGAATATGTGGTAATTATAAGATTACGGTAAAACCACAACTGCAAATAGCCCAACACCCGTTATAGGCCAGTTGATATGTTCGCCAAATTAGGCAGTTGTAAGGTCTTTTCAAATATAGACCTCAAACAAGCCTTACAACAGCTGAAGTTAGATGAAAAATCTCAGGATATATGTACAATTAATATGCACTTAGGATTGTATAGACCTAAACGTCTTGTGTCTTCCTTATGGGATCGCTAGCAGCCCTGCTTTATGGCAGCAGACAATGAAGAAAATATTTAATGGAATGGATAATGTTTTTGTATTTGTAGATGATATACTCATTGCACGTAAGAGTATAGCAGAACACCAGCAAAGACTTAAAGCAGTCTTCAAGCACATTAGAGAAAATGGTTGAAGGTAAAGAAAGACAAATGTCCTGTCCAAGTAAAGTCTGTAGAATATTTAGGCTTCAAGATAGGTGAACATGCAGTTCATAAGACATATGATAAGGTGAAAGCAATAAAATAAGTTAAAGTTCCTGAAATTGTTGGCGAGTTACAATCTTTCCTAAGGTTAGTAACATTTTATGGTAATTTCATACCCAATCTTTCTACGATAGCACATCCTTGTATGAACTGTTAAAAAAAGATGTTGATTGGGAATGGTCAGGAGAATGTCAGCATGCAGTTGATAGTATAAAAAGTGAATTATTTTCTAAAAGGTTTCTCACACATTATCAGCTGATGAAAAGCTTGTTTGAGGTCTAGTTTTGAAAAGTCTTTACAACTGCCTAATTTGGCAAACATATCAGCTGGCCTAGGTTACGGGTGTTGGGCTATTTGTAATTGTGGGTTTACCGTAATCTTATAATCACCACATATTCTAATACTTTTATCATCTTTGACTACCGGTCCTAATGGTGTGGCCCTTTCAGAATATGTTACCTTCTCCCAAGTTTCATTGGCTACTAGGCTATGAATTTCTTGCTCAACCAATGGTTTTAGTGCATATGGAATCTGTCTGGGAGCACAAAACTTTGGAGTGGCATCTGATATGAGATACAAAGAAGCTTTTACATATGTAACCTTTCCAACTTTATCATCAAATATATCACCATATATAGCAAATAACGCTTCCATTTTGCATGAGTTCTGTGATATTTCATTTACCTTTAGTAGTCCTGGCAAATCTACTGATATTATTTTCAACCAAGATAGACCCATTAGAGCTGGTCTGTTACCTGTTACTACTGACAAAGATAGATTTTCATACACTTTATTCTTACATTCTACCTTTACAGTTGCAGACCCTTTTAAACCTATATTCTGATTATTGTAGTCCTTGAAAATATTGGTGCTATGCTGTATAGTTAAACCTGGAATTTTAGTAGAAATGTTTCCAGGAATGATTGATACTTGAGCACCTGTATCCAATAATATGGGTACGACTTGACCATTTAATATCACATCTACAAAATTATGGTCATCACTTCGCCTATGGCTATAAACATTGAACACATATTCTTTACTATCATTTTCGCTTTCTTGTATCATATTTTGAATTGATGCTTTATTGTTTTATCGTTTAGATTCGCCACCCACGGATGGGTGGAACAGGTCATGGAGGACCCATAGGGCGGTCGCCAGCCGGCACAGGCCCCAACCCCCACTGTGGTGTCCAGCCACAGCAGTAACCTCCCCAGTAAACAGCTTGAACTCTTTTGCCTGAACAAGGCGTGATCCGTCGACCTCGCGAATGCGAGGCCAGCTCGCTACCACTGTACTAGCCAGGAGGCTAATTGATGTTTGACTTCTTGAAAAATACATTTTAGCAAAATGACCTGTTCTTACATTTACTACACTCTTTGTCTTTGGCTTGACAAGTGTTCAGCTCAAAATATCTGTGTCCTTTACTACCACATCTAATGCAATCAACAGTGTTATTTTGTACTCTTTTACCATTATGATTACTTTTTTTTATAGATTCCCCACCCACGGATGGGTGGAACAGGTCATGGAGGTCCCGTAGGGTGGTCGCCAGCTGGCACAGGCCCCAACCCCCCCAGTGTGGTGCCCAGCAATAGCAGTAACCTCCCCAGTAAACAGCTGAAACTCTCTTGCCTGGACGGGGCGCGATCCCTCGACCTCGCAAATGTAAGGCCAGTGCGTTACCACTGTACTAGGTTTACTCTGCCTCCTGTACTAAGTTTTCTGACTGCTGTCTCTGTCTACTATCAGACCTACCATGTTTTCCTCCTAAGTTTTGGAGATGATCACTTCTCAATTACCTGATCAACAATAGCATCATTTGTACAATAATTATCATAGTCACAAGTACTGGCTATTTTCTTCAACCAAGTAACATGAGCATCTGTGCTGTCCTTACCTTCTTGACCTAACTGTCGAAAGCAAAACCGTTCATACCTGACATTAACTTGTGGAGTGAAATAAGTATCAAGTGCAGCGAAGCACTCCTCCAGAGTACTTGTGTGACCAGGTAAGGTCTCAAGAATTTCTTGGACTTCAGTACCTGCTATATGTAGCAACAGTGTACATTTTTGCTTGGCGTTAGTAACGGCTATGGCATCCAGGTAGTAATGAAAGCTATTTTTCCACATCTTAAATCGTAGTCAAAGGTTTGTGAGATCAGGATTTACCGTGAATGATGCGGTGGTGGAATATCTAAAGGCATCTTATATTGGAGTTGTCACTTATAAACTGGTCCTACATCAGCAATAGCGAATATAGCGGCTATATAGCACTCTCTGGCAATGCTGCGAAGGCCAAATTTACTCTCTGCTGAGTTCTTATGTCGTCATCTCTCATCTCCACTTTGTTGTGATTACCTAATTGTGATTACCTAATTGTGTTTACGGGAAAGAGCCCAAAGCTCGTATCTTCCCGTCTCCTGATCGGTTCCATTTTAGACTTAGTGATACTTATCATACCTGTCCTTAAAACTATGGATTGAGATAGCATTAACTACCTCCTCGCTTAGCGAATTCCAATTATCAACTACTCTTACACTGAAAAAGTATTTCCTTACATCCTGCAAAGAAGTTTTCTCACGAAGCTTCAAACTATGACCTCTAGTTCTAGAGCCAGCCATATCGAAATATCGATCCCTATCCACTCTATCATAACCATGAAGGAATTTAAAGACTGTCACCATATCCCCCCTTACTCTTCTAGCTTCGAGTGATGGTAAGTCTAATTCCCTCAGCCTCTCATCATAACTGAGATTGCGTATTTCTGGCACCAGTTTCGTGGCATGTCTTTGAACTTTTTCAAGCTTAGCTATGTGCTTTTTCAAGTGCGGATTCCAAAAGGGGGCTGCATATTCGAGTTTTGGCCTCACATAGGTTACATAAATATTTCTGAACATTTCCTTGCCCATGTGCCTGAAGGCTACCCTTACATTTGATAAGAATGCATATGCTGCCCTTACTATGCCATTTATATGTATTTCTGGAGACAAATCTGCCAGTATGTTTGCTCCCAGGTCTCTCTCATTTTCTGTCTCTTGAAGTTGTACTCCAGCCACCGAGTAGTCAAGCTTGGGCCTTCTTGCACTTGTACCCATTCTCATTACCTTACATTTTGAAGCATTGAATTTCATTAGCCACTTTTCTGACCACTCATGCAGATTATTTAGATCCTCCTGAATTTCTCTACCATTGTTCTCGTTTTTTACTTTCTTCACAATCTTTGCATCATCTGCAATCATATTCATGAATGAATTTACAGACTCTGGTAGGTCATTTACATATACAAGGAACAAAAGTGGCCCTAAAACTGAACCCTGTGGAACTCCACTACTAACTCTTCTCCATTCAGACACTGAGTGTCTTACTCTAACCCTCTGTTCCCTTCCTTCTAAGTAAGTTTTTATCCATTCCAAAACATTTCCACCTATTCTAGCCATTGATTGCAGCTTCCTAATAAGTCTCCCATGTGGAACAATGTCAAACGCTTTCTGGAAGTCTAGGAATATGCAATCTGCCCAGCCCTCTCTTTCCTGTAAGATTTGGATTACCTCATCATAAAATTCTAATAAGTTTGTTACTGTTGATCTACCTTCTCTGAAGCCATGTTGCCTCACTGACAAAAAGTTGAAGGATTCCAAGTGAAGAGAGATATGTTTCCTTAGTAGTTTCTCCATAACTTTGCAAACTATGCTGGTCAAGGAAACTGGTCTATAGTTCAGAGCCGTATCCCTCCTTCCCTTTTTGAAGATAGGTATCACATTTGCTTGTTTCCAGCATCTTGGAATCTCCCCCGACTCCAGTGACTCCTTAAATATGATACTTAGTGCCACTGATAATGTGCTTGCACATTTTTTAAGCACATGAGGGGATATGTCATCAGGACCTGTAGCTTTATGAACATCTAAATCCATCAGCGCTTTGCATACCTCTGTGGTGTTTCAATGTGGCCGAATATAAATACTTTCTCTTACCTGTGGGTAGAGTGACAAAATATATTAGTACTGTCTCTGATTATTTCCTGCTTCCTATATAAGTATATGGCATCCCATCCTCGTCGCCACTTTGTTTTGTTTCAATGTGGCTGGATATAAATACTTTCTCTTACCTGTGAGTAGAGTGACAAAATACATTAGTACTGTTTCTAATTGTTTCCTGCTTCCCATGTAAGTATATGGTAATCCATTCTTGTAACACCTGGTAATATTTAAGAAATTTAAATTTGGCGCTCCTCCATATTGCACAGGTTGCCATCTAGTAACAAAAAAAAAAAAAAAGAAGCAGCGGCCAAAAATGTAAACAGACACATCATGTACTGTTTTCTTGTGTTACATTTGAATTGTTTTTTATATGTTTTGTACCCATGAGAGCCAGAAAATGTAAGTAATATATATTGTCATTATATAGTGGTAATAATGTATATTTAAATTTATTAGATAATAAAAGTTTTAAGGTAAAATTCATGTGCAAAAACGAGAGTTTTTGATGACGCCATTACTGGTAGGCCATGTTTGAACATGTACATGAAGCAGACTTGCTGAAAATAAGATTATTGAATATTAGGAGTGACAGCCTTGTTATTTTGACTTAAAATTTGTGTAGCCTATTATATTGTATAACTATTTGTCACAGTCTCACACCATGTCTCAGGCTATAAAAAGCCGTGGCTACTTTAAGTTTTGATAATTCTATTTTTTGTGGCATTATTTCCTAGTCACTAGGTTAAGCTTTGAGTGATATTATTAAAGATTTTTTATTTTTTATAACTTTAGGCCTAGCTAGGCTAGGTAAGTCTTGGTAGATATATCTTTGATGATTAATATATTTTGTTTACTTAAAGTAAAAATAAAATTTTTGATTTCTATTATATATATATATATATATATATATATATATATATATATATATATATATATATATATATATATATATATATATATATATATATATATATATATATATATATATATATATATATATATACTTTGGGGCATATTTTATAAATATTTTTCCTTGATTACAGTATGTTTATTGAAATACTGTTTACTTTATATATGCTATAAATTTAATGCTACTGATGATTAGTTAATATACCTCAGATGATTAATTAATATGCCTAATTATAATTTATGTTTTTTTCTGTAATTATTATATGACTCTTGCACTACTTTATTATTTGTTTGTTTATTTAATCTTATATTTATGTCTCATAAGCTATATGTATAACATTATATATATATATATATATATATATATATATATATATATATATATATATATATATATATATATATATATATATATATATATATATATATATATATATATATATATATAATATTCCCTATTAGCATTTTCTGGAATTTCATATTTTTGGTAATATTTTGTTTATAGCTTTGTATTTAGTTTGTATAATTCTTAGAACAACTAATCAATATGAATCCCAATCTTCTAAACCACTATAGGCAGTTTTTTTATTTATATTTTTTCCAAAATTTAAATTTATTACTTGCCCCCTTTGGCAATTTTTACATTTTATTTTTTTCAAAAATTTGCATTTAGTTTTATATTTAGATTGTATAATTAATAGAGCAAGTTATCTGAGTGAATTCCACTTTTGTGAACTATTTGGAGCAATTTTTTATATTTGAAATTGTTTTCCCGAAAATTTCCATAGATTTCGTAATAGTCCTCCATTAGTAGAGGAAACGACATCAGAAAAGTGGCCTCGATAACGATTTCAAAATCCTTTCGTGTTAAAAGCAGGCATCCAGTGGATTTAGTTAGGACATAGGGAGGTGCGTCAGGATTGGGAAGATGCCGCCTGAGGTTTAAAAAAAAAAAAAAAGGTAATTTTTAATCCCTTTTTGGCGAAATCGCCATTTTCGAAATTTGAGAAATTGAGACAAAATTTTTCACATTATCTTCCCTTATTCATCTTTCCATTCCCTTAGCATAGGCTTATTGTACATCATTTTATTGCTTATGATGTTGGCTACATAGCGAAATACAGCATAATAGAAACAAATTATCTAGGGGGGTTCCAGTAGGGGTCAAAGGTCAGCCTATGATGAATTACATAGTTTTCGCCCATTCTCCAAACAACAAGCAAAATAACTCATTAAAATCTATGATCTGCTAATTTTTGCACTTTTACAAATATATTTCGGTAATTAGACAGTTTTTGATTAGGGAAGGTTCATACCAAACCCTTCTAGAAACAATGGGTAAAGCGTCAGATTTGACCTTTTTTTTTTAGAAAGAGTCGATTATGCCAAGTCACTTTGTACCTTGATGCTAAACCAACCAGTGTGCTATTGACTCTTTCTCCATTACATCCCTTGCTTCAAAATCTTGCTATGTGACACAATTATCGAAGAGGACTGTAGAA
>JAXCGZ010019153.1:75000-80000 GCA_037179515.1 Halocaridina rubra
CAGAAAAGAAATTTTCCTCAAACGCTCCCTCGATGCCCTTCCCCTGACCAAGGATACCATTGAATTCCACATTCATCATGCCAACTACCAGAGCTTGATGTGGCATCAGTGCTTGAAAGCTGTACAACAACTTCCAAATCCAACATCCTGCAGATGGAAGATTGATGACAAAAGTGGGGATCTAATTCCCAAGTTAATGTCACAAAGCCCCCTCCCAAATGCATGTAAGGAACTAGTCAGTTGTTCCTGTACTACAGACTGTGGGAGAAGATGTGGTTGTGTCAAGGCAGGTCACAAGACATGTATCAGTTCCTGTGCCTGCAGGGGGGAATGCTCCTTGCCCCAAGAGGAAGATAAATAGGACCCGTTTTCATGCTCTGATTCTTATTTTGGATCCTTTTTGATCCCTTCAGACACTCAAGGAGCTAAATCATCCATTTTTTGTGTGAACAAATGAAGAACTTGGAGAAAAGTAATGACTATTCTTGAGATGTGCATGTCGTTCCCTTTTTAGACCTTAGCATAATTTGACCCCTTACACCTATTTCATACTTCTCTTCGATAATTGTGCCACATAAGATTTTGAAACAAGGGATGTAATAGAGAAAGAGTCCCAAGCACACTGGTTGGTTTAGCATCAAGGTACAAAGTGACTGGGCATAATCGACTCTTTCTAAAAAAAAAAGGATCAAATTTGACGCTTTACCCCTTGATGCTAGAAAGATTCGGTATGAGCCTTCCCTCATCAAAAACTGTCTAACTACCTAATTATTGCTGTAAAAGTGCAGAAATTAGCAGATCATAGATTTTGATGGGTTATTTTGACTGTTGTTTGGAGAATGGGCGAAAACTATGTAATTCGTCAAAGGCTGACCTTTGACCCCTACTGAAACCCCCCTAGATAATTATTTTTTTTATTATACTGTAGTTCACTATGTAGCCAACATCATAAGCAATAAAATGATGTACAATAAGACTATACCAAGTGAATGGAAAGATGAATAAAAGAAGATAATGTGAAAAATTTGGCCTCAGTTTCTCAAATATTGAAAATGGCGATTTCGCCAAAAATGGGTTAAAATTACCCTTTTTGGAAACATCTAGGGCGGCATCTTCCCAATCCTGATGCACCTTCCTATGACCTAACTAAATCCACTGGATGCCTGCTTTTAACACGAAATGATTTTGAAAATCTATTTTCTGGTCCCATTTCCTCTACTACATACACATTTTATGGATTTTCATTTTTATTTTTGTCAGTGTCAATTTTAGCTTTTTACTTGGGCTTTATCTTTTTTAGAGCAACTTATCTGTCTCATATCACAATTCTGGTTAATTTTGGGTTGCTTTTTATTCATAAAAATTGCTTTCCAAATATTATAAAAAAGAAATTCATAATCATCCCATCTTTATACATGTGAAAATTCCGTGTTTACGTTGTATTTACATTTTATGTCTTATAGCAACTTATGTCTGTGAATCTCACTCGTCTGAATTATCTGGGTAGCTTTTTACATTTTTTTTTAAATTATCATAATTTTTTTTAAAGTTCTGAGTGAAAATTTTTCATTTTTAGCTCTGTATTTGGTTTTTGTAATTCTTAGAACAACCTTTTCTGTGTGAATTTCACTCTGCGGATCTATTTTGGGTTGTTTTTTCAAATGTATTTTTTAAAATTATCGCAAATATTGTAATGATTCCCATTGACAGTTTTTTATTTTTATTTTTTTCATTTAATTTTCAGCTCTGTATTTGGGTTTTATAGTTCTTAAGCTACTTATATGTGTGACTGCCACTCTTCTGAATTATTTTTGGGCGGTGTTTCATATATGATTTTTTTTTCCGAAATTATCATAAATTTCTTAATTGCAGTCCACTGGCATATTTTAGGCTTTCATATGTTTTTGTCAGAGTTATCTTTTAGCACTGTTTTTGGATTTTACACTTTCTAGACCAACTTGTCTGGGGGAATTCTGCTCTTCTGAGCTCCTTTCTTCAGTCTTTAATTAATAAAATATTTAAAAAAAATATCAGAGATTTCGTAATGGTCCCTCCTGGGAATTTATTCGATTTTCTTTTTTGAAAGTTCGTTTTTAGATAGGTATTTGGATATTATATATCTCAGAACAACTTTTTTTTTTTAAGAGTGTGACACCGGGACAGGCAGAAACTGCCCTCATCAACAAAGGCCCGGGCACGAGAAAATACCAAGATGAAGGATTTTCTGTGTGAATCCCACTCTTTTGAAGTATTTTGGGTAGTTTAAAATATTTATAGAAAATCATAAAGTTTGTAATGATTCCCACTAGCATTATTTGGAGTTTCTTCTTTTTGAAAAATTCCTGTTTAACGTAGTATTTACGTTTTGAAGTGCTTAGAACAACATAAAGGTGTGAATATCACTCTTCTGAGCTATTTTGGGTAGTTTTTATACCCATTTTTTTTTCTCCAAAAATTATTTCTTAATGATCCCCAAATTACAGTGTTTGTATTTTTTTTTTTTGCCGAGTTAGTCTTTAGCTTTGTATTATAGTATTATAGATTTTTTAACAACTCATTTGTGTAAACTACACTTTTCTGCACAATTTTGGGTGTTTTTTATACATGAAAATTTTCATGATATATATCATAGATTTTGTAATTGCTCCCATTGGCATATTTTGGTTTTTATTTACTTATATCAAAATTCCCTTTTACTACTGATTTTAGATTCATTTATTTCTAGTTCTATTTTCTTTCATTGTCAAAATTCGTTGTTAGCTCTGTATTTTGGCTTTATAGTTATTTGATCTGCTTATCCTCTCATGTTCTTTGAGTAGTATTTTATATCTTCATATTTGTCAGATATATATTTCGTAATGGTCCCCCATCAGCTATTTTGGAGTTTCTTTTTTTTTAATTCCTGTTTAGTGCTGTTTTTAGGATTTATAATTCTAAGAAGCGTTTATATTTGTGAATTCCACTCTTCTGTACTATTCTGGGTACTTTTTATATCCAGAATATATTGCTGTAGATCTCTGACCTACGGGTCCTAGATTCGCATCTTAATAAGGGAGGTAGATTATATGACGGCAGTTAGAAATGCCTAATTGCATTGCGTTTGTTCTTTCTACTAGTTAGCCTCGGGTGCTGAGGAATAAATTTAAAAACGTGTGCTGATAACTGCTAGGTTGAAAAGGAGTAATAGGAGCAGTAGTGCCCTGCTGTCTGTGTAGCTGCAGTAGAACTTCTAATTCCCATTTAACGCTACCTCAGTGGCCAAGGGCACTAAGCTGTGAATTTCTCTCCTACAGGTCCTAGGCTCGATTTCCAACAGAGGAGGTTGATTATTTGAAGACATTTGAAAATGCATAATTGCACTGTATTTGTTCTATCCTCTAGTTACCTCGGGTGATGAGGGGGAGAATCAAATGTGTGTGCCGTTTACTGGTTATTTAGGAAGGGGGCTGAAATGGCGCAACAGGCCCAGTAGTGCCTCTCTGTCTGTTTAGCTGTAGTAATTTAACTTAGGATGGGATGGAATAGGAGGGGAAAAAAGGAGAGGGGATTATGGATGCAAGGGAATTGGAGTGAAAAGCACGAAAATTAAATAAAGTAAGAGATAAAAAAGAGAGGGGCAGACCCTCGTGCTAAGTTAGCTGTAGTAGAAGTTTTAATTTCTGTTCTTATATAAACTCTGTCACCAAGGATGCTAAGAGGTGGATTTCTATTCAACTGGAGCCAGCTTCGAATCATGACATGGGATTATTTGCAGACACTAGAAAAATCGAAATTGAATTGCATTAGTTATATCAACTAGTTAGCCTCAGATAGTGAGGAGAATTAAATGAGTGTACTGATCCCTTCGGGGTTGGGTAAAGGGATAAAGTGAAGTAATAAGTACAGTCATGCCCCTTTGTCTGTGAAGCTTCAGTAGAAGTTTCAGATTCCCCTCTTATGCAAGAGTCGTGGCCAAGCGCACCAGACTGGATTTCTGTTCTGTAGGTCAGATGTTTGTATCCGGAGAAGGAAGGTGGATTATTGCAATGCGCAATTGCTAACATTTTTTCTATCAATTAGTTAACCTTTTATGTTGAGGATGAAAATTGGATACGTGTGCTAATAACCCGTGGGTTGGGGAGGGGGGAGCTGAGTAATAAGCGCAGTAGTGCTCTTCTGTCTATGTTAGCTTCAGTTGAAGTTTCAATTCTTCTTCTTATGCAACTTTTGTGGACCTGAGCACTAAGCTGTGGAATTATGTTCTATAGGTCCCAGACTCTAATCCTAACAAGAGAGATAGATTATTCGAAGACATTTAAAAATGCGTCACTGCATTGCATCTATTCTAAGAACTACGTAGCCTCGGGTTTTAATGAGAAGCATTGCATGTATGTGCTGTTCACCTGTGTGTTGGGGAGGCTGGTAAAACGGAGTAATAAGCTCAGTAGCGCCCCTCTGCCTGTGGAACTTCAGTAGAAGTTCCAGTTTCCGATCTTATATGACCTCTGTGGACCAGGGCACTAGGTTGTGGATGTCAGTTTTATATATCCCAGATTACAGTCCCGACAAGGGAGATAGATTATTTGAAAACATTAATTAATGCATAATTGCATTGCATTTGTTCTATCATCTAGTTAGCATCGGGTGTTGAGCTGAGATTTTGTGTGTGTGCTGTGGAATAAAAAGCTCTGTAGCGCGCTTCTGCCTTTGTCGTTTCAGTAGATATTCCTGGTTTCTCTCTTATACAACCTATGTGGTCCAGCGAACAAAGCTGTGGGTTTCTGTCTTTCAAGCCCAAATTCGAATCCCGAAAAGGGAGGTCTATTATTATTATTATTATTATTATTATTTATTATTATTATTATTATTATTATTATTATTATTTATTATTATTATAATTGTTCTTATCATTATTATTATTATTATTTGTATTATTATTATTATTATTATTATTATTATTATATTATTATTATTATTATTATTATTATTATTATTATTATTATTAATACTATTATTATTAT
>JAXCGZ010019153.1:85000-90870 GCA_037179515.1 Halocaridina rubra
ATTTGATAAGAATGCATATGCTGCCCTTACTATGCCATTTATATGTATTTCTGGAGACAAATCTGCCAATATGTTTACTCCTAGATCTCTCTCATTTTCTGTCTCTTGAAGTTGTACTCCAGCCACCGAGTAGTCAAGCTTGGGCCTTCTTGCACTTGTACCCATTCTCATTACCTTACATTTTGAAGTATTGAATTTCATAAGCCACTTTTCTGACCACTCATGCAGATTATTTAGATCCTCCTGAAGTTCTCTACCATTGTTCTCGTTTTTTACTTTCTTCACAATCTTTGCATCATCTGCAAACATATTCATGAATGAATTTACAGACTCTGGTAGGTCATTTACATATACAAGGAACAAAAGTGGCCCCAAAACTGAACCCTGTGGAACTCCACTACTAACTCTTCTCCATTCAGACACTGAGTGTCTTACTCTAACCCTCTGTTCCCTTCCTTCTAAGTAAGTTTTTATCCATTCCAAAACATTTCCACCTATTCTAGCCATTGATTGCAGCTTCCTAATAAGTCTCCCATGTGGAACAGTGTCAAACGCTTTCTGGAAGTCTAGGAATATGCAATCTGCCCAGCTCTCTCTTTCCTGTAAGATTTGGCTTACCTCATCATAAAATTCTAATAAGTTTGTTACTGTTGATCTACCTTCTCTGAAGCCATGTTGCCTCACTGACAAAAAGTTGAAGGATTCCAAGTGAAGAGATATATTTCCTTAGTAGTTTCTCCATAACTTTGCAAACTATGCTGGTCAAGGAAACTGGTCTATAGTTCAGAGCCGTATCCCTCCTTCCCTTTTTGAAGATAGGTATCACATTTGCTTGTTTCCAGCATCTTGGAATCTCCCCCGACTCCAGTGACTTTTTAAATATGATACTTAGTGCCACTGATATTGTGTTTGCGCATTTTTTAAGCACATGAGGGGATATGTCATCAGGACCTGTAGCTTTATGAACGTATGTATGTATGTATGTATGTATGTATGTATGTATGTATGTATGTATGTATGTATGTATGTATGTATGTATGTATGTATGTATTTATGTATGTATGTATATATGTATGCATGTATGTATGCATGCATGTATGTATGTATATATACATACATACATACATACATGCATACATACATACATACATACATACACAATTAGGTAATCACAATTAGGTAATCACATACATACATACATACATACATACATACATACATGAATGTATGTATGTTTTTATGTATGCATGTATGTATGTATGTGCGTATGTGTCGTAAGGCATATTAAAAATGCCTAAATATGCCGGGTGGCAATGACGCCCACGATGCCCCACCGACCGCCATGAGTAGCTACAAAGAGTCAGTTAGAGATCGGGCCTTGTAAGGGGCAGACATGACGTACACAGCTTAGCTAGCCTCCCCCTTGGGGGCGGGAATCTGGAATCGTTCGTGACAGGAACTGTATTTATGGGAGCTCTGAGGAAATCATGTAAACCTAGAATAAATGCATATAAAGAAGAGGCTTATCACTAACCACGCTACTAAAAGAAACACACCACAATTATTGGTGTAAAATAGTGGGATGAAAATCCCACCCTATTGTTCACCCTCTTGTGAAATAGTAATCCCACGACATTGGAGACACTCAGTGGGATTACACCACGACATTTGGTGACATTCGATGGAATAATAGTCACACGACATATGTATGTATGTATGCATGTATGTATGTACACATGTATGTATGTATGTATGTATGTATGCATGTATGTATGTATACATACATACATGCAAACATACATTCTTACATATATGTATGTATGTATGTACACATGTATGTATGTATGTATGTATGTATGTATGTATGTATGTATGTATGTATGTATGTATGTATGTATGTATGTATGTATGTATGTATGTATGTATGTATACAAACATACATACATACATTCTTACATATATGTATGTATGTATATATGTATGTATACATACATACATACATACATACATACATACATACATACATACATACATACATACATACATACATACATACATACATACATACATACATGTATGTATGTATGTATGTATGTATGTATGTACGTATGTATGTATGTATGTATGTATGTATGTATGTATGTATGTATGTATGTATGTACGTATGTATGTATGTATGCATATATACATACATACATACATACATGCATACATACATACATACATATATACATGCATACATACATACATGCATATATACATGTATGTATGTATGTATGCATGTATGTATGCATGTGATTACCTAATTGTGATTACCTAATTGTGTTTACGGGAAAGAGCCCAAAGCTCGTATCTTCCCGTCTCCTGATCGGTTCCATTTTATACTTAGTGATACTTATCATACAGGTCCTTAAAACTATGGATTGAGATAGCATTAACTGCCTCCTCGTTTAGCGAATTCCAATTATCAACTATACTTACACTGAAAAAGTATTTCCTTACATCCTGCAAAAAGTTTTCTTACGAAGCTTCAAACTATGATCTCTAGTTCTAGAGCCAGCCATATCAAAATATCGATCCCCATCCACTCTATCATAACCATGAAGGAATTTAAAGACTGTTACCATATCCCCCATCAATCTTCTAGCTTCGAGTGATGGTAAGTCTAATTCCCTCAGCCTCTCATCATAACTGAGGTTGCGTATTTCTGGCACCAGTTTTGTGGCAAGTCTTTGAACTTTTTCAAGCTTAGCTATGTGCTTTTTCAAGTGCGGATTCCAAAAGGGGGCTGCATATTCGAGTTTTGGCCTCACATAGGTTACATAAATATTTCTGAACATTTCCTTGTCCATGTGCCTGAAGGCTACCCTTACATTTGATAAGAATGCATATGCTGCCCTTACTATGCCATTTATATGTATTTCTGGAGACAAATCTGCCAGTATGTTTACTCCTAGATCTCTCTCATTTTCTGTCTCTTGAAGTTGTACTCCAGCAACCGAGTAGTCAAGCTTGGACCTTCTTGCACTTGTACCCATTCTCATTACCTTACATTTTGAAGTATTGAATTTCATTAGCCACTTTTCTGACCACTCATGCAGACTATTTAGATGTATGTATGTATGCATGCATATGGTTATATACTAACTAGTTTCCCTAGCTATAAAGAGCCATTAGTTTTAACAGAAAAGAGTATTCTCAAAGTTTCTTCCCATAAAGTGCTCCTGTGATGTTAGAACAGTTTTGTATTCAAGGAGTTGCTGAGAACACTTTTAAAACTCTGGCTTTCGTTGGGTAAAACTTTAAGCTAAAAATAAATACAAGCCATGCATTAGAGTTCTCACCTGGATCGGTGATGTGGACGCTGTGGTGGGTCAATGCCATATCCTACTACAAATGAGTGACCGATATCACCCAAGATATAGTTGATCTGGCTCTCGGCCCACGGGCGGTTCACTCCAGGATTCATGCCTTGCTTAGCTGCCTGAAATGAAATTTGTACTGCATCAAATTGATTATTAGAGAGAATCTTCTCCCAATAAATGACAAACTAATATCTTTATTTGCTTAATATAGTGCTTTAGTGAGACAACATGCAGAGTTTAATTTCATTTGTATTTTGTTATTATAAAGTTAACTTGCGTAAGTATATTATTGACGAGGCACTTGATATATGAGTCTTCAGACAGTCTTTTAAGGGGGGTATACCAAACGCCTCTTCCCTTATTGATTTAAATGGTACATATCCACTATCATAGGTCTGTATTCATAACTTGCCCAAATCCACTGATTCTGATTAAAAATGTAATACAAGAGCACTCTGAGCAATCAGGCAATAGGGATCTACAGCAAGCCCTATCCTCAAGGAGTCAAGCCCTATTTTGAAAATGTATTGATACGAGCTAAGAAGGAAGGGCTAATAATCTTGTATATCCTTTTAGTACTGGTAGGAAGAAGACAAAATTCTAGCACTAACAAAGTATTACCTTTGGGTGATGAAATAATAAAGAGTACTTGTTTCATTCGTGAAGTCTGGACTATGTAATAAGAAAATAGTTTTTTACTTAGGTCAGTATCTATTGGTCGTTAAGAGTATCTACAAAAAAAAAAAATCCTATCCCAAAGAGATTTCTGCTTTGGCTATTAATGTGTAGATCGTTAAAGTCTTAAACAGGGTGGTCAATTCCCTGAGAGCTCACTCTGATTCATTATTTTTTTCTATTTACCAATCAATTTATATTCTAATTCTACGATAGAGAACTACGCCCTTAATGCCTAGATACAGTATATTGTTTACTATACTGTGCAAACCTTAAAAGAGACAGAGCTTTACCTTCGAGAGTATGTTCTACAGAAATATTTTGATTCAGTGTGTCTATTTTGTACCTTCGAGCTTTGGATAGAAGATTCTTACTTAAGAGCACATTAATCCTGATGCAATAAATGCTAAGGGAGATAAGTTCCTTGTTGAATATTTATTGCTAGTTAGGGCAATTGTCGTATGGTTACATTATTTTCTTTTTATAGATGGCTTAACTTAATAATGAATATGGCAATGACCATGAAATGAAAGATTCAATACCCTAAACACATTCTATTTATCTGTCCTCTACCCTTTGGCAATGATGTCCAATATTGTCTTGCTGAAGCTATTATTTGTCTTGCTGGACATTGCTTCTCCAATACCTGATCAAGGGCCACATCGGCTGTGATAGCAGGGCAGACCTCTCTAACCCTTAGTAGTTATTTTCTGAACTTTATGATATATTACATACACTAAACCTCCCCTAAAACATACCAAAGCTTGATCATAAAGGGAGTCTCCATATGATTTCATGCTATATAGACCTCAATTGATCGTCTGCCATGCAAAGCAGTGCCTATGCAAATTCTAACACCATATTTCTTAACATTGAAGTAGTCTCCGTGGCAAAATGGTAGCGTTTGCGACTCTGAGGCGGCAGGTCGAGGGTTCGCGCCCCGTCACGGACTGAGGTTAGTAAAGGCATACACTCCGGGTAACGATTACATCTGCCAAAAACAAGTCCTTCGTAAGGAGGCAACCGTCCTAGCCCTTAGTAGAAAAGGGAGTTCGTGACGTATATCCGAATCCATAGACCTCAATTGATCGTCTGCCATGCAAAGCAGTGCCTATGTAAATTCTAACACAGTATTTCTTAACATTTAAGATTCTTCCTCTCATTATCGGTGCACGTATCCACCATGAATGGATATGGAATAAAGTAATTTTAATTATGCTTTCCTGTGCTTGTTACAGGTCATCTCTCGGTAAAATAGTGTGATGCCGCTTTCCTTTTTTCTGTTTCAATCCATTTGCAAACATGATTGTTCTAATCTTTCATTTTTACATGATTATAGTCTACCTTGAATACTTGGGTACTTATATCTGTTCCCAAATGATGTTGACGTGGCTTCCGATATTGACTTTACCAAATATTTCATTGCTTATTGTAATTTCCTAAGTTTAGCAAGTAAGCAATGTTTCCTTTGCGTTTGGGTGGTATTCAAAGTCAGGCCCTATATCTCAACGTCCTTCCCACCAGTCCCATTCATTATGAGCACTTCCAGCAACCCACATATTATATTGACTGACTTTTGCAAAATGATATTCGTGATTAATTACATGATCAGAAAGATCTATGTATACTATGACTATGGCAAGAGTGTCCTCTGCAGTGGGTAATCAAGTGATTTTGTAACTATATGTCTCCAACCTCCACTAATGCATAGGTTGGCTGAGTTTCTAACTGGTGTCTTTGTATTCTTCGAAAAACCGAGGCTTTCCCTGATGATCCAGTTTTGCCTATTGCACGCAATGAAAACCTTGTGTCAATAAGAATAATATTATA
>JAXCGZ010019154.1:0-67500 GCA_037179515.1 Halocaridina rubra
CTGTGACGTTGCAGGTCTCCTGCGTGGTGGTCTTAGTCAAGATCGGCCGAGGGCGGGACGAGGAAGCCGGGCTGGAAAGATTAGCGGATGGGCCCAGTCCTTGTCCTTATTGTCTTGCCTATCCGAGTAACGGAGATATGGCAACAAACCTGGGCCTGCAGCAAGGACAGCGAGGGAGTGAAAAAAATAGAATCCCCGAGGGAAACCGTGGAATCGCACCTAGCAAGAATTCATGAGCAAGGGACAGAGAAAACGAAAGTCGTCCTAGACAGAGAAAACGAAAGTCGTCCTAGACAGAGAAATTAAAAGTCGTCCTAGACAGAGAAATTAAAAGTCGTCCTAGACAGAGAAATTAAAAGTCGTCCTAGAAAGAGAGAACAGTCCTAAAAAATAAAAGTTTTAAACTACTTAAAAAAAAACCATGTAATCTTGATGAAATCCCAGAAACAAGGAGATCCCCATACATGTCATAACTGTCGTGAAAAGAAACACAGAAATATTTTAAAACATTTTAATAATACCTTTAGAAGCCACGTAAACGAGAAAGAAAAATAATCCCTATACATGTCCAAACTTTAGTGAAGAGAGAAAGAAGGGTATTTAAGAATCCCTTATTAGTTAACTAAAGTTACCCCCGTATTAGAACTGAAAAAAATGGGAAAGAAAATGTCCCCACCGTCTTTGTCCACTGTGCTAAACGACAGAATATTTTTATTTTTATTTTTATTTTTTTTGTTTTACTAGCTTTAAGATAATTTTAAGCGAAAACTCAGAGTCTCCCTTAGATATAGTTTCGAATAAGTGCCACTGATAAATTGTATGATTTGAACTAAGATTAATAAGTTGTTTTTCTGCTTAAATAATATTAGTGTTTTGTTTTAGCATTATTATTATTTGAATTATGATTTAATCTTTGTGTCCATTAAGTTCTCCTATCCATTGGTCTCTGAATAGTAATATAATATGAAAGTAACAAATGTTTTGTTTGAGGATAAATTGTATGATTTGCACTAAGATTAATAAGTTGTTTTTCTGCTTAAATAATATTAGTGTTTTGTTTTAGCATCATTATTATTTGAATTATGATTTAATCTTTAGGTTCATTAAGTTTTTATATTAATTGGTCTCTGAATAGTAATTGCATATCAAGATAGTAAATGTTTCGACTTTACACACAGTAAAACATGTTTTGTTTCAGGAGTAGTTTTAAGGCCAAATTTTAAAATAAATTAATGCCCATAGTAACAATAAGAGTAGAAATTATAAGATAAGGT
Organism: Halocaridina rubra; assembly: GCA_037179515.1. Lineage (NCBI taxonomy): Eukaryota > Metazoa > Arthropoda > Malacostraca > Decapoda > Atyidae > Halocaridina > Halocaridina rubra. Next base: position 1,275 of record JAXCGZ010019154.1, read on the forward strand.
TTCTTATAGAAATTACTATTGATGTTATGGTCTATTGCATTTTACATGTTTATACATGCTAATACTCTACTTAATTGTTTGCTAATGTTCTAAATGAGTCATAATTCTACTGTAATTAACTCAATTTTGTCTTTTAAAGAAACGAGAGAAGTAGATGAATTAATGTTTTGATTTAAACTGACTTTTGATCTTAATTAATGTTTGATATTAGTTACACACTGAAATTATACTATATATATTATATTTGTATAATTTGTTTAGGGTTCATAGAAATAGGATTTCTTAGATGATAGCTTAAATAATTCGGCCCCATTTCTATTGTAAACTAATGTTAGCTAGGATATGTCCAAGAGCTCCCGGAAAATTAGCCCATGCTTCGACTGAAATAAGAGATATTTCAGTTTTGGTTGGGAGGGATGTCGTATGACTTCCGTCATGCTGAAGCCAGTCCGTCATGCTGAAGCCAGAATCTGAAACTTGTAACAAATCTTGAGGGGTAACGGTTGGTCGAGGGCACAGATATTTTATTACAATGTTTGTAGAAAGTGTCAAGGAGATATATGACCGGAACCATGAGACTTAGGAGAGGGTAGGAAAGGCCAGGAAGTTAGCCATTTCCTGAACCACAAGAAACACAAACATGTGGCCCGTACTTAAGTACATGCCCTGGAGAGATGCCCAATAGCTCCTCCCCGGAAGTAGGTGGGACTCCACTTCGAACCTGGCGTTGATTTGCAGGACTAGATGTCACTTGATTTCATTGGCAGGATTGGATGTCAAGCCACGCCCTGCCCCTGGGGGTATTTCAAGAACCACCCAGGGCAGACACAGTTAGTTAGAGTTAGAGACCGGGCCTTGCCAGCAGCAGAGTTAACACAGTACAGCTGAGTTAGCCTCCCCCTCTTGGGGGTAGGACTCAGGGATTAGTCGTGACAGGAACTGTAGTAATAGGAGCTCTGAGTACATAGATGTTAAAATAAGAATAAACTATGAATAAGAAGATGTCTTTCACCAACCACGCTACCATAATTATAAGTATATATACGTAGGAGGAAATACCCTACGTCAGTGGTGACACTCGGTGGGATAATCAAAATCCCTACGTCAATGCAGTGGGCAACAGTCATACAGTACACTGGGACATGCATGGTGGCCTTGAGCAAGTAACTTATGCGGTAGAAGAGGAGGAGGACGCTGGAGAACGAACCTCTATTTGCAAATGTAAACAAAGATAAAATAAAAATTATAAATAACCAAAGCAAGACTAAAAAAACTAAAAAAAAAAAATTAATTACGCAATGCCTAAATCTACCATATGACAGATTAAAAAAAACTTAATCTACATTCTCTAGAGAGATGCAGAGTTAGGGGTGATATGATTGAGGTGTATAAATGGTTTAAAGGGATTAACAAGGGTGATATTCATGATCAAACCAGAACTCGTAATGGGTAATGGATTTAAGCTTGATAAAGTAAGGTTCAGAAGGGAAATTGGTGAAAATTGGCTTGGTAATACCGTAGAGTAGCTGAGGCATGGAACAGGATTCCTAGTAGGATAATAAATGCCAATACCTTAGACACCTTCAAATGTAGATTAGATAGACATATGACAGAGGTAGGGTTGGTGTATATATAATGTATAATGATGATGATCTTTTCTTATCGTAATCCACTTTGTACTCGTGGAAGAAGCGTCCGCGGGTGCTTATTTACAATAAATATATATATATATATATATATATATATATATATATATATATATATATATATATATATATATATATATATATATATATATATATATATATAAAATATATATATATATATATATATATATATATATATATATATATATATATATATATATATATATATATATATATATATAAATAGTGTTCCCTCGCTATATCACAGTTCACCTAAAGAATTCAGTACATCGCGGTTTTATTTGGCGGCTTTTTTTTTCTGGGTATATGCGAGAATATTAAAATGTCAAAAAATTTAAATTTTCAGTATTTTCATTATTTTATTGATAATAAATTTGTTTCCATTATTTTACAGATAAAAAAAAATATATCCCACCATTAAAATAATAAATAAGTAAATAAATAGTAAAAAACAAATTCATACATGTAACTCTGCACCATAGAAAGTACGTTTCGCAATATGCAAAGGGTAGCACCTAGGTGAGATAGCACATATTAAAATTTCCAGTATCTTCATTATTTTATTAATAAAAAAAAATATTTCCTAGCCTCAGGATAATAAAGCAGTAAAAAATAGCAAACAAAAATAAATCTAAACATGCAACTCACAGTATTGCACAATGTAAAATACGATTCCGGTAACGGCGTTTCGGAAAACGAAAAGTCCCACCTACGTGAGATAGTACATATTAAAATTTCCAGTATTTTTATTATTTTATCGATAAAAAAGTATTTCCTAGCCTAAGAATAATAAAACAGTAAAAAAATAGTAAAAAACATGAATTTAAACATGTAACTCACAGTATTGGACCATGTAAAATATTGTACAATAGCGTACACTGTATTGGCGTCTTGGAAAACGCAAAGGGTCGCATATACGTGAGATAGTTCATGGGATGCTATTGGCTGAAAGGGTGGAAGACGACGAATCAGAGAAGTGCTTTTCTGTGTTTTGTATCATGGGGTCTGATTGGCTTTTTGATTGAAGCTTCATTCTCCCAGCGTCTTCCATTGTCTCGCTTCACCAGTTTAGTCTAACTCACGTGTGTGCCATTCACGTTGTACTTCTTAATACGTTGAGCTTGTGATTTTTTTACTTTCTAGGTTTGGGTGGATTGATGGAATAAGGAGAGCCCATGATAGGAGGATGGATGTGAGGGAAGCAAGTGAGCGTGCTAGGAATAGGAATGAGTGGCATCTGCTGTTACTACAGCGCTGCATCTCACAGAGGTGGCCATGTGGTAGGGGCAGTAGGAGACTTGGCATTTATGAAGCGACACAGGTAGTGGAAGAGCCGGGAGAATGGGCTGTGGCATGGCATTTCAGCAGTGCCATCTGAACGGTCGCCAGCTCCCTCGTCATTGCCAATAGAGCAAAGTAATTCCCTTATTGTTTCTTTTTTTCTCTTTCTTTTTTTTTGTATGTCGGCTACCCCCCAATTGGGGGAGACAACCAACGTAAATAGAATAGCAATGCCTCTCAAGCAACTACGGCTTCTGGTAGTAAGCCTAAGCGGCAAAGGAACATGTTGACCATACCTGAAAAGGTAAAACTGTTAGATATGCTGAAGGAAGGAAGAAGGTTCGCGGATGTCGGCCGCCAATTCAGCTTCAACGAATCTACTGTTCGATACATCAAAAAGGACGAGGCAAATATCAGGAAAACAGCGACTATGTCATTTGGTAAAACAGCGAAGAGGGTCGTAACACCCCGCAATAAGATCATAGTGAGGATGGAATCTGCTTTGGCCTGTGGATTACTGATATCAGTTTAGACTCCAATATCATACAAACAAAGGCGAAGAAGCTGTACAAGACATTCGCTACAAACGAACCCGACGACTATAGTGGCGTCTGTGAGGAGGAGGAGAGAGAAGAAGCTATCGACAACCCACAACCAGGACCCTCCAGCAATTCTCCACAGAGGAAACAATCATTCGTGGCAAGTAAGAGATGGTTCGCCAAATTTCAAAAACGCTTTGGCCTAAAGAGCGATTCGGTGCATGGCGAAGCTGCCTCTGCAGATACAGTTGCAGCTGAAGATTATGTGAAAAATAACTTCAAGAAAATTATCGAGGAAGGCGAATATGCTCCTGAGCAAATCTTTAACATGGATGAGACTGGCTTATTTTGGAAGAGAAAAAAAACGCGTTACCCTCGTCATGTGCGGGCTTCATGATAAAGCCCGGGCTTATCTACAAGTCTAAGAACCCTAGGGCTTTGAAGAATAATAATAAGAATCTGCTGCCAGTGTATTGGATGCATAACCCTAAGGCCTGAATCACGAAAAGCCTCACATCAGACTAGTTTTATCAATGCTTTTTCCCTCAGGTCAGAGTTTAGCTTGCGGAGAAGGCCCTTGAATTTAAGGTTCTTCTTTTGATGGATAATGCTGGTGGCTACGCAACTGATCTCGAATACGACAGTGTTCAAGTAGAGTTCCTGCCATTGAACAGGACGTCACTGATTCAGGCTATGGATCAAGGCGTTATTCGTGCGTTCAAGGCCCTCTACACACGAAATGCCCTGGCAAAACTGGTTGAATCCATGGATGCGGACTAAGAATTCGCACTGAAGACTTACTGGTGTAACTACACGATTGCTAAATGTCTTCAAAATATTCAGCATGCAATCAAAGAGATGAAGCCAGCCACAATCAATGCCAGTTGGAAGAAATTGTGGCCCGAAGTCATCTACGACTACAAGGGATTCGCTCCTGACGAACTCCATAACTCGGCAGTTGCGAAAGCTGTGAAGTTGGCAGCATTTCTAGGAGGAGAAGGCTTTGAAGAAATGACTCATGAAGACGTAAATGAACTGATCGACTGCCACTCGCAGCATTTGACTGATGAAGACTTGTAGGAAATGACAAAATCAGCGAGCGAAGAAAAACAACAACCAGAGGAAACGCACGAAGAAATTGAAGAACCTGGCCTTACACTCGAACGTCTGGCAGCCATGTATGAACATGTGAAAGCAGTCCAACAACTCTCGCAGGAACAAGACGATAATATGGTTTGTTCGGCGACCTTCTGCAATCTTCTCGACGATGCCATGACCCCATACAAGACCATCTTCCAACAAAAGAAGAAACGGCAACAGCAACTCCATTACCATGTTCTACTCTCGCGAAAAGCAGCCGTAAAGCTTTTATTGGCTGCAAAATAATTTCCTCAGGAATCTATACACGTCATCATTACCTCATTCACAGTAAGTTAACCTATCACATTCATATAAATTAACGCTTGCACGCTGTTATTAATAAAGTAAAGGGTGGTTTTTAACAGTGCAGGGAGGGTTTATGCAGTAAAGGTAAAAATAAATGTAAAATACCTATGTATATAAGTATGTACAGTGATTCCCCGCTGGATCACGTTTCTTGGTTCACGTTTTCACTGTACCACTATTTTTGGGGGGCAAAAATAATTGTAAAATACCTATGTACATGAGTACGTCATGTAATTACCACTTCATTCACCGTAATTTTATCTATCACTTTCATATAAATTTACGTTGCATGCTGTTATTTATGAAGTAAAGGATGGTTTTTTAACAGTACAGGGAGGGTTTATACAGTGTAAACGCAAAAATAATTGTAAAATACCTATATACATGAGTATGTCATGTAATTACCACTTCATTCACCGTAATTTTATCTACCACTTTCATGTAAATTTACGTTGCTTGCTGTTATTTATAATGTAAAGTGTGTTTTTTAACAGTGCAGGGAGGGTTTATACAGTACGTAAACGTAAAAATAATTGTAAAATACCTAAGTACATGAGAATGTCCTGTAATTACCACTTCATTCACCGTAATTTTATCTATCACTTTCATGTAAATTTACGTTGCTTGCTGTTATTTATAATGTAAAGGGTGTTTTTTTAACAGTGCAGGGAAGGTTTATACAGCACGTAAACGTAAAAATAATTGTAAATACCTATATACATGAGTATGTCATGTACTTACCACTTAATTCACCGTAATTTTCTCTATCACTTTCATGTAAATTTACGTTGCTTGCTGTTATTTATAATGTAAAGGGTGTTTTTTTAACAGTGCAAGGAGGGTTTATACAGTACGTAAATGTAAAAATAATTGTAAATACCTATGTACATGAGTATGTCATGTAATTACCACTTCATTCACCGTAATTTTATCTACCACTTCCATATAAATTTACGTTGCATGCTGTTATTTATGAAGTAAAGGGGGGTTTGTTAACAGTACAGGGAGGGTTTATACAGTGTAAACGTAAAAATAATTGTAAAATACCTATGTACATGAGTATGTCATGTAATTACCACTTCATTCACCGTAATTTTATCTATCACTTTCATGTAAATTTACGTTGCTTGCTGTTATTTATAATGTAAAGGGTGTTTTTTTAACAGTGCATGGAGGGTTTATACAGTACGCAAACGTAAAAATAATTGTAAATACCTATGTACATCAGTATGTCATGTAATTACCACTTCATTCACCGTAATTTTATCTATCACTTTCATGTAAATTTACGTTGCTTGCTGTTATTTATAATGTAAAGGGTGTGTTTTTAACAGTGCAGGGAGGGTTTATACAGTACGTAAACGTAAAAATAATTGTAAACTACCTATGTACATGAGTATGTCATGTAATTACCACTTCATTCACCGTAATTTTATCTATTACTTTCTTATAAATTTACGTTGCATGCTGTTATTTATGAAGTAGAGGGTGGTTTGTTAACAGTACAGGGAGGGTTTATACAGTGTAAATGTAAAAATAAATTAAAATATCTATGTATATGTAGGCTGATGCTACTCCGCAGTTTTCCTGGTTCGCGCCGGGTCCCGGAACTGAACTACCGCGATAAGGGGGGGAACACTGTATCTATACATATATATATAGTGTAAATAAGCGACCGCGGACGCTTCTTCCACGAGTACAAAGTGGATTAAGAAAAGAAAAGATCATCATCATTATACATTATATATACACCAACCCTACCTCTGTCATATGTCTATCTAATCTACATTTGAAGGTGTCTAAGGTATTGGCATTTATTATCCTACTAGGAATCCTGTTCCATGCATCAGCTACTCTACGGTATTACCAAGCCAATTTTCACCAATTTCCCTTCTGAACCTAAATTTATCAAGATTAAATCCATTAACCATTACGAGTTCTGGTTTGATCATGAATTTTTAAAACTTTATTAATACCACCCTTGTCAATCCCTTTAAACCATTTATACACCTCAATCATATCCCCCCTAACTCTGCGCCTTTCTAGAGAATGTAGATTAAGTTTTTTAAATCTGTCATATGGTAGATTTAGGCATTGCAAAATTAATATTTTTTTTCGTTTTTTAGTCTTGCTTCGTTATTTATAATTTTTATTTTATCTTTGTTTACATTTGCATCCTCCTCCTCTTCTACCGCATAAGTTACTTGCTCACGGCCACCATGCATGTCCCAGTGTACTGTATGACTGTTGCCCACTGCATAATAGAGTACAGTACAGTAATGTATGTTAATTTCTAGCTGTAAAGTGAATATGAATATCTTTTCTATACTCTTAAAAATAGATACAGGGCTTTCTGCTTTGCTATGTAGTAATAAAATATGCTTTTTACTTATCTTATATCTTTGGCATGGTGTGTCTATGTAAAGTTTGGAACGTATCTATGCCCTTTATCATTGTTTCCTATGGAAAATGACTAGTTTTTTCACGCGATTTTCCATTTACCCAACACTTCTAAGAACCTATCTAGGTGTTATTCCGAAAACTAGGTGTATATGCTATTTTAGAGCACGAGGATGCAAACATTTTGCCGTCTCCGTATCAGCTGTTGCACCCTCGCACGCTATTTCCCTGATGATATTATATAGAAAGTTTGTATGCTGTTAGTTCTTAATGCTTTTTTTTAAATTTTCTTCATAATATTTGATCGCATTAAGCGGTAAAAGAGGAGGAGGATGCAGGAGAACAAACCTCTAACCAAAACGCTTTGCCGCTTCTGTATCAGCTCATGCTTATCGCTATTCAGGTACAATATCTTACTCATAAAATATTTATTTACTCACCCTATTTGGGGTTTATCTAATTTTCAAGATTATAGAATTATTAATATTCCTTGGTTCTAAACATTATTCTATCTTCTTTACATATCGACCATACTGCACGAAATCTTAAGGTAAAAAAATTCAGCTAAGAGAAAAAGAAAACTATACAATTTGTTACAAATAAATCGTATATCATACTGTACATGGGAAACTTAAATGAAATCTATATATATTCTCTACACGCTATTTCCCTGACAATATTATATCGAAAGTTTGTTTGCTGTTCTTAATGGTTTTTTTCAATTCTCTTCATAATATTCTATCGCATCAAGTGGTAGAAGAGGAGGAGGATGTGGAAGAAAGAACCTCTACCTGCAAACGTTTTGGCGCTTCCATATCAGCTGATACACCCACGCATGCTATTTGCCTGACGATATTATATCGTAAGTTTCTTTGCTGTTTGTTCTTAAGGCTTTTTTTCAATTCTCTTCATAATATTCAATCGCATTAAGCGGTACAAGAGGAGGAGGATGCGGGCAAACGAACCTCTAACCAAAACATTTTGCCACTTCCGTATAAGCTGATGCTTATTCAGGCACAATATCTTACTCATAAATTATTTATTTACTCACCCTTTTTGAGGTTTATCTAATTTTCAAGCTTATAGTATTATTAATATTCCTTGGTTCCAAACATTATTCTATCTATTGACCATGCTGCACGAAATCTTAACGTAAACAAAGTCCGCTGAGAAAAAAACTTATACAGTTTGTTACAAAGAAAACGTATATCGTACTGTACATGGGAAACTTAAATGAAATATATACATATTCTCTACACGCTATTTCCCTGATGATATTATATCGAAAGTTTGTTTGCTGTTTGTTCTTAATGCTTTTTTTCAATATTCATAATATTATTATTAATAACGTAAAGGGTGATTTGATTTATTACTAGTGCAGGGAGGGTTTATACAGTAAAGGTAAAAATACATATAAAATACCTATAATAAATATGGTCCTCCTACTACACGATTTTTCACCTATTGCGGCAAGTCCCGAAACCGAACCCCCGCGATAAATGAGGAAGCACTGTACAGTATGTATATATATATATATATATATATATATATATATATATATATATATATATATATATATATATATATATATATATATATATATATATATAGTAATCCCTCCCTATTTCGCGGTTCACCTATCACGGATTCACTGAATCGCGGATTTTTTTAGGAGATTTTTTTTTTTTTTTTTTTAGATTGTGACACCAGGATGGGCCAAAAAATTATAAAATAAAACAGCCTTTATCAGGCTGTAAAGAGAAACAGAGATGGAGAGTGTAATGACCTGTCAGATGTGAAGGGATTATAAAAGATGTGTAATGGATATCCAGCTCTCTGCTGGGTTTTAATATACCTCTGCATTACTTTCATGATGTCTATTCCAATAATTCTCCTTTTTTTTTTTTTTTTTAAGAGTGTGACACCGGGATAGGCAGAAACTGCCCTCATCAACAAAGGCCCGGGCACGAGAAAATACCAAGACGAAGGAAAAGAAAAAGTTAAGGGCAAGGCAGAGATGAGGTAATGTCACACAAAGGAAAACGACAGACAGAAAAAACAGTCAAAGTAAAGAGGACCCAGAGATATGGAGGACTAGGCTCTGAGATGACGATAGATCTGCTTTTTGAAGGATGAAAGGTCATAAGAATTAGGAAAGACAGGAGGAGGAAGAGAGTTCCAGAGTCTGCAGGAAGATGGGAAGAAGCAGTCGCTGCACCGACCAATCCGCGAGCTACAAATCTCCACACAGTACCTGTGAGATGAGGCCGCTTGGCGAGTGTTACGCGGCCTCGGCAGTGGAGGAGGGATGCAACTCGCCAACTCATCAGAGCAGCGATGGAAGTAGTAGCGATAGAAAAGCGAAAGGGAAGATACCTTACGGCGAAGAGAGAGAGAATCCAGGTTAGAAGTAAGAGAAGGATCATTAATGAGTCTGACTGCCTTAGATTGAACCCTATCAAGAAGATAAGTAAAGGAAGAAGCACCCCAGATGTGTGAGCAGTATTCTAAGCAGGGGCGGATAAGACCTTTGTAAATTTTAAGTAACTGCAAAGAGGAAAAGTAATAACGAAAACGAAACAAAACCCCCAATTTTTTGGATGAAGATTTAGAAATTTGGATTATGTGATTCCTCCATGACAAGTTAGAGGCTATATGGATTCCTAATATATTGATAGAGTTAAGAGGGTAAATTTCATTAGTTTCGAAGACAATAGGGTCATCAGGAGGAGAAGAAGATAAAGAGATAGCCAGAAACTGTGTCTTGGAGGCATTGAATTTAACTAAATTTTGCGTGCCCCATTCAGATACTCTCTGCAAATCGGAGTTAAGAGTAGAAGAAAGAGTGATACGAGATTGATTACGAGTAACAGATGAAGGTTGTGAAGAAAAGGCAGAGGAAAAGTGAAGGGTAGAATCATCGGCAAAGGCATGAAGAAGAGAGGAAGATGGGGACTGTAGAAGATCATTGATGAAGAGAAGGAAGAGAGTAGGTAAAAGAACAGAGCCCTGTGGAACACCACTGGACACAGAGAAAGGGCTGGATGTCTTATCATTATTATTATTGTTATTATTATTATTATTATTATTGGCAACAATAATTTTCCTTTGATGATGATTGTGGAGATTATTATCATCCTTATTATTATTATTAAGGGCTCATCATTGTTTGTACATCTGTTGGTTTATTTACTTTAATAATTGTGTACAGTGCCCCTCCCTAGTTGGCTGGGACAAAGAGAGTGTGGGGGGTTGGGTAGAATAGAATGTTGGGGGGAGAGAGAGAGAGAGAGAGAGAGAGAGAGAGAGAGAGAGAGAGAGAGAGAGAGAGAGAGAGAGAGAGAGAGAGAGAGAGAGAGAGAGAGAGAGAGAGAGAGAGAGAGAGAGAGAGAGAGAGAGAGAGAGAGAGAATCTTTAATTAACTCTTGTTCATTCAACCAAAACTACATTATTTATTGTAAAAATAATGTTTTAATTACAAATTTGTAATAATAATGATATATAATCAATATAATATATAATAATTAATAATAATAATAATAATAATAATAATCCCCACAATCATCATCAAAGGAAAATTATTGTTAAAATAATAATAATAATAATAATAATAATAATAATAATAATAACAATAATAATAATAATAAGATCTATGGAGAATTTTTGGAATAGACATAATGAAAGTAATGCAGAGGTATATTAAAACCCAGCAGAGAGCTGGAGATTCATTACACATCTTTTATAATCCCTTCACACCTGACAGGTCATTACACTCTCCATCTCTGTTTCTCTTTACAGCCTGATAAAGGCTGTTTTATTTTATCATTTTTGGGCCGTCCTGGTGTCATAATAATCCTTAAAAAAAAAAAAAAAAAAAAAAAAATTCTAAGATGTTCCTACTTCGCGGAAATTCACCTATCGCGGCCGGTCCCGGAACCGAACCCCCGTGATAAACGAGGGATAACTGTATAATATATATATATATATATATATATATATATATATATATATATATATATATATATATATATATATATATATATATATATATACACACACACACGAGGTTCCCATAAAGCGTCGTTCCAGGTTACGTCAGAGGCCAATAAATAATTAATTATTAATAAATTAATCTTTCGACCTACCCGTGAACACTGAACAGCTTGTGAGTGCGCGAACAAATACACAGTTAGCAGCACAGCTGAATTCTTATTTATCAAGTTAATGGCTTTACTTATTTGTTTACATATTTGGTTATATTGAAGGATTACTGCATTTTAAAAAAGAAAATACCAATCACAAAGCTGTAAATACGATTTAATTCGAAATCCACACGAATACACAGCTAGGAGCACAGTTGTAGTCGTATTTATCTAGTTAACAGCCTAATTTAATTATTTGTTTATATATTTGGTTATAGCAAAGGAACATATTGAATTTAAAAAAAGAAATACCAAACACAGCCATAAATAAGATTTTATTTGAAATACCCATGAATACACAGCTAGCAGCACAGCTGTATTCGCAGTTATCAAGTTAATGGCTTTATTTATTTATGCATTTATATTGACGGATTATACTGAATTTTTAAAAAAATACCCAATATATACCCATATAATACGATTTTATTCGAAATACACGCGAACACATCTAGCAGCATGGCTGTATTCATATTTAACAAATTAATGGCATTACTTATTTACCTGTTTATATACAGTAATCCCCCCCTTATCGCAGTAGTTCGGTTCCGGGACCCGGCGTGAGACAGGAAAACCGCGAAGTAGGAACACCTAAAAATTTATTTTTTTATATATATATTTTTTTTAAGATGATTATGACACCAGGACAGGCCAAAAATGATAAAAATAAAATGGCCTTTATCAGGCTGTAAAGACAAACAGAGATGGAGAGTGTAATGACCTGTCAGATGTGAAGGGATTGTAAAATATGTGTAATGAATATCCAGCTCTCTGGATGTAGATTAAGTTTTTTTAATCTGTCATATGGTAGATTTAGGCACTGCATGATTATTTTTTTTTTTCGTTTTTTAGCCTTGCTTTGGTATTTTATCATTGTTTACATTTGCAGATAGAGGTTCGTTCTCCTGCATCCTCCTCCTCTTCTGCTGCATAAGTTACTTGCTCACGGCCACTATGCATGTCCCAGTGTACTGTATGACTGTTGCCCACTGCATAATAGAGTACAGTACAATAATGTATGTTAATTTCTAGCTGTAAAGTGAATATGAATATCTTTTGCATACTCTTAAAAATAGATACAGGGCTTTCTGCTTTGCTATGTAGTAATAAAATATGTTTTTTACTTATCTTATATCTTTAGCATGGTGTAACTGTGTAAGTTTGGAACGCATCTATGCCCTTTATCATTGTTTCCTATGGAAAATGACTCGTTTTTTCACGCGATTTTCCATTTACTCGACACTTCTGAGAACCTATCTAGGCGTTACTCTGAGAACTATATATATATATATATATATATATATATATATATATATATATATATATATATATATATATATATATATATATATACACCTAGTTCTCAGAATAACGCCTAGATAGGTTCTCAGAAGTGTCGGGTAAATGGAAAATCGCGTGAAAAAACGTGTCATTTTCCATAGGAAATAATGATAAAGGGCATAGATAAGTTCCAAATCTTACATAGACACACCATGCCAAAGATATAAGATAAGTAAAAAACATATTTTATTACTACATAGCAAAGCAGAAAGCCCTGTATCTATTTTTAAGAGTATACAAAAGATATTCATATTCACTTTACAGCTAGAAATTAACATACATTACTGTACTGTACTCTATTATGCAGTGGGCAACAGTTATACAGTACACTGGTACATGCATGGTGGCCGTGAGAAAGTAACTTATGCGGTAGAAGAGGAGGAGGATGCAGGAGAACGAACCTCTATCTGCAAATCTAAACAAAGATAAAATACAAATTCTAAATAACCAAAGCAAGACTAAAAAACGAAAAAAAAAATTAATTAAGCAATGCCTAAATCTACCATATGACAGATTAAAAAAACTTAATCTACATTCTCTAGAGAGGCGCAGAATTAGGGGGGATATGATTGAGGTGTATAAATGGTTTAAAGGGATTTACAAGGGTGATATTAATAGTTTTAAAAATTCATGATCAAACCAAAACTCGTAATGGGTAATGGACTTAAGCTTGATAAATTTAGGTTCAGAAGGGAAATTGGTGAAAACTGGCTTGGTAATACCATAGAGCATTCCTAGTAGCATAATAAATGCCAATACCTTAGACACCTTCAAATGTAGATTAGATAGACATATGACAGAGGTAGAGTGGGTGTATAATGTATAATGATGATGATCTTTTATCGTAATCCTCTTTGTACTCATGGAAGAAGCGTCCACGGGTGCTTAATTACTACTACTACTACTATAAATTTTTTTTTTTTTTTGGGGGGGGGGTGGGGGGCATTATTCGTGAAATTCGAATTTTTTACTATTATTTTTTGGGGGCGTTATTGCAATTTCGCGGATAAAAAAATCGCGCATAAAAGGAACAAGGTGTGTGTGTATATATATATATATATATATATATATATATATATATATATATATATATATATATATATATATATATATATATATACATAGTGTTGCCTCACTTATCGCGGTAGTTCGGTTCCGGGACCCGCCGCGAACCAGGAAATCCGCGAAGTAGGATCCGCCTATATGTACATAGATATTTTAATATATTTTTACGTTTACACTGTATAAACCCTCCCTGCACTGTTAAAAAAACACCTTTACATTATAAATAACAGCAAGCAACGTAAATTTTTACGAAAGTGATAGATAAAATTACAGTGAATGAGGTGATAATGACGTGACATACATATCATTTACAATTATATTTTCGTTTACGTACTGTATAAACCCTCCCTGCACTGTTAAAAAAAACACCCTTAACATTATAGATAACAGCAAGCAACGTAAATTTTTATGAAAGTGATAGGAAAACTTACCGTGAATGTCATGATGACGTGACATACTCATTTACAATTATTTTTTCGTTTATGTACTGTATAAACCCTCCTTGCACTGTTAAAGAAACACCCTTTACATTATAAATAACAGCAAGCAACGTAAATTTTTATGCAAGTGATAGATAAAATTACCATGAATGAGGTGATAATGACGTGACATACATACTCATTTACAATTATTTTTTCGTTTACGTACTGTATAAACCCTCCCTGCACTGCTAAAAAAAACACCCTTTGCATTATAAATAACAGCAAGCGACGTAAATTTTTATGAAAGTGATAGATAAAATTACGGTGAATGAGGTGATAATGACCTGACATACATACTCATTTATAATTATTTTTTCGTTTATGTACTGTGTAAACCCTCCCTGCACTGTTAAAAAACACCCTTTACATTATAAATAACAGAAAGCAACGTAAATTTTTATGAAAGTGATAGATAAAATTACCATGAATGAGATGAGGATGACGTGACACACATACTCATTTACAATTATTTTTTCGTTTACGAACTGTATAAACTCTCCCTGCACTGTGAAAACACACCCTTTACATTATAAATACCAGCATGCAACGTAAATTTAAAAAAAAAATGAAAATACTGAAAAAAAAAATTTCAATATTTTAATATTTTAACGTATACCCATAACATAAAATAATAATTTATTAAAAAAAAAAATGCGATAGAGTGAGAACGCGAACCAAGAAGCGCGAATAACCGGGGTAACACTGTATATATATATATATATACAGTGTTGCCTCACTTATCGCGGTAGTTCGGTTCCGGGACTCGGCACGACCAGGAAATCCGCGAAGCAGGATCCGCCTATATGTACATAGATATTTTAATATATTTTTACGTTTACACTGTATAAACTGTCCCTGTACTGTTAACATACCACCCTTTACTTCATAGATAACAGCATGCAAGCGTAAATTTATATGAAAGTGATAGGAAAAGTTACGGTGAATGTGATGATGACGTGACATACATACTCATTTACAATTATTTTTTCGTTTACGTACTGTATAAACCCTCCCTGCACTGTTAAAAACAACACCCTTAACATTATAGATAACAGCAAGCAACGTAAATTTTTATGAAAGTGATAGGAAAACTTACCGTGAATGTGATGATGACGTGACATACATACTCATTTACAATTATTTTTTCGTTTACGTACTGTAGAAACCCTCCCTGCACTGTTAAAAAAACACCCTTTAAATTATAAACAACAGCAAGCAACGTAAATTTTTATGAAAGTGCTAGATAAAATTACGGTGAATGAGGTGATAATGACGTGACATACATACTCATTTACAATTATTTTTTTCATTTACGTACTGTATAAACCCTCCCTGCACTGTTAAAAAAACACCCTTTACATTATAAATAACAGCAAGCAACGTAAATTTTTATGAAAGTGATAGGAAAACTTACCATGAATGTGATGATGATGTGACATACATACTCATTTACAATTATTTATTCGCTTACGTACTGTATAAACCCTCCCTGCACTGTCAAAACAACATCCTTTACACTATGAATAACAGCAAGCAACGTAAACTTTTATGAAAGTGATAGATAAAATTACGATGAATGAGGTGATGATGACGTGACACACACTCATTTACAATTATTTTTTCGTTTACGAACTGTATAAACCCTCCCTGCACTGTTAAAAAAAACACCCTTTACATTATAAATAACAGCACGCAACGTAAATTTTTATGAAAGTGATAGATAAAATTACGGTGAATGAGGTGATGATGACATGACATACATTTGTGCATGATAGGTAAACTTACCGTGAATGAGGTGATGACCATCATTCTCGACCCCGGAGGAAATTATTTCGCAGCCAATAAAAGCTTTACGGCTGCTTTTTTTGGGGGGAAGAACATGGTAATGGGGAGTTGCTGTTGTTGGTTCTTCATTTGTTGGAACATGGCACGGTAAGGAGTCATGGCATCGTCGAGAAAATTACAGAAGGTCACCGAACGAACCATATTTTCGTCATGTTCCTGCGAGAGTTGTTGGAGTGCTTTGTAATGTTCATACATGGCTGCCAAACGTTCGAGTGTAAGGCCAGGTTCTTCAGTTGCTTCGTGCGATTCCTCAAGTTCTTCCTCTTCTTCGCTCGCTGATTTCATCATTTCATCAAAGTCTTCATCACTCAAAGGCTGCGAGTGGCAGTCAATCAGTTCATTCACATCTTCGGGAGTCATATCTTTAAAGCCTTCTCCTCCTAGCAATGCAGCCAACTTCACAGCTTTCACAACTGCCGCCTTCTGCACCTCGACAGGAGCAAATCCCTTGTAGTCGTGGATGATTTCGGGCCACAATTTCTTCCAGCTGGCATCGATTGTGGCCGACTTCATCTCTTTGATTGTTTTCTGAATATTTTTTAGGCATGTGGCAATCGTGTAATTACGCCAGTAAGTCTTCAATGAGAAGTCTTTGTCCGAATCCATGGAATCAACTAGGTTCGCCAGGGCATTTCGTGTGTATAGGGCCTTGAACGCACGAATAACACCTTGATCCATAGGCTGAATCAGTGACGTCTTATTCGGTGGCAGGAACTCAACTTGAACACCGTCATATTGGAGCTTGGTTGCGTGGCCACCAGCATTTTCCATCAAAAGAAGGACTTTAAATTCAAGGCCTTTTTCTATAAGATAAAGTTATACCTGAGGGCTAGAGCATTGGTGAAACCAGTCCAATGTGAGGCTTTTTGTGATCCAGGCCTTGGGGTTATGCATCCAATGCACTGGCAGCAGATTCTTATTCTTGTTCTTCAAAGCCCTAGGGTTCTTTGACTTGTAGATAAGCCCGGGTTTTAACATGAAGCCCGCAGCATTCCCGCACATGATGAGGGTAACACGATCTTTGTGCGCTTTAAATCCCGGGGCTTTAGCTAAATCCTTGAAGAGAAAAGTGCGAGCTGGCAATTTTCTGCGGCAGCTGTATCTGCAGAGGCAGCCTCGCCATAAACTGAAACGCTCTTTAGGCCATAGTATTTTTGAAATTTGAAGAACCATCCCCTGCTAGCAACGAACAGTTGTATCCTCGATGGAGAATCGCTGGAGGGTCCTGGTTGTGGGTCGTCGATATCTTCTTCTCTTCCCTCCTCTCCACGGTCGCCACTGTCGTCATCGGGTTCATTTGCAGCGAATGTCTCGTACAGCTTCTTCGCCTTTGTTTGTATGATATTGGTGTCTAAGCTGATGTTTTTCTTTCTGCAATCAGCAATCCACAGGGCCAAAGCAGCTTCCATGTGCACTACTGCCTTATTGCAGGGTGATACGAGCCTCTTCGCCGATTTATTTAAAGAAATGCTCGCTGTTCTCCTGATCTTTGCCTCGTCCTTTTTTATGTAACGCACAATAGATTCATTGAGGCCAAAATAGCGGCCGACATCCACAAACTTTTTTCCTTCTTTCAACATATCTAAGAGTTTCACTTTATCTACAATGGTTAACATTTTCTTTTGCTGCTTAGGCTAACTACAAGAAGCCTTAGAAGATGAAGGATGCTTGGGAGGCATTGCAAAGGTTAAAATACGCGAGCAAAAAAAATCACAAGCAAAACGTATTAGTAAGCACAACGAGAGTTAGACTGAGCGAGTGAGGCGGCACATTGGAAATTGGAGGGAAAAGCAAACTGCAATGAAAAAGCCAATCAGACCCCATGATACAGAAAATATTGAAAAACAATTCTGTGATTCGTTGTCTCCCGACCTTTCAGCCAATAGCATTCCATGAACTATCTCACGTAGGTGAGAGCCTTTTCGTTTCCGAAACGTTGATAGCGGTATCGTATTTTACATGGTGAAACTGTTAGTACTTTATGTTTTTTATTATTTTTTACTGCTTTATTATTCTTAGGCTAGGAAATACTTGTTTTATCAATAAAATAATGAAAATTTTAATATTCACTAGGTCACGTGGGTGAGAGCCTTTTCGTTTTCCGAAACGTTGATAGCGGTATCGTATTTTACATGGTGAAAGTACTTTTAGTACTTGCTGTTTTTTTTATCATTTTTTACTGTTTTATTATTCTTAGGCAAGGAAATACTTGCTTTATCAATAAAATAATAAAAATTTTAATATTCACTAGGTCACGTAGGTGAGAGCCTTTGCGTTTTCCAAACACTGATACCGGTATCGTATTTTACGTGGTGCAATACTGTTTACTATTTTTTACTGTTTTATTATTCTTAGGCTAAGAAATACGTTTTTTTTATGAATAAAATCATGAAACTACTGGAAATATAAATATATATGCTAGCTCACGTAGCTGTGACCCCAATACATTGTACGCTATCGGACACTGTTTCGCATGATGCAATACCCTGTACTGTGAGTTATACTGTACGTACGTATATCTAAATTTATGTTTTTTACTATTTTTTTACTGTTTTATTATTCGTAGGCTGGGAAATAATTTTTTTTTTAGCAATTAAATAATGAAATTTTTTTTTTCAATAAAAAAAATGAAAAGACTGAAAAAAAAAAAATTCCAATATTTTAATATTTTTGCGTATACCCATAAAATAAAATAATAATTTATAAAAAAAAAAAAACGCGATAGAGTGAGAACACGTACCTAGAAACGCGAATAACCGGGGTAACTACTATATATATATATATATATATATATATATATATATATATATATATATATATATATATATATATATATATATATATATATATATATATATATATATATATATATATATATATAGAGCATACAGATACATAATTGCTTACCTTTATTCCTGCAAGGGATAGTAATACATATCAAGTTCATACTACGGCACCTAATTCACCCGATATAATTTGCGTGGAGGACATATATGAAGCGAACTATTTTACTGATGCCCAAACTATGCCATCACAAACCGTTATAGAAATACTTGTAAAAGAAAATGGCCAATTCCAAGGAAACCAAGGTTAAGTACTTATTGCTATACTAAGCCACAACTTCTCTCGCAACTCAATATAGCACTTTGTCTCGCAACTCAATATAGAACTTTCTCTCACGTCTCAATGTATCACTCGTATCACACTTTCTTCTCTTAACTCCGATTTGCAGAAAGTATCTGAGTGGGGCACTGAAAAGTTAGTTAAATTCCATGCCTCCAAGACACAGTTTCTGGCTATCTCTATCTTCTTCTCCTAATAACCCTATTGTCTTCGAAGCTATTGAAATTTACCCTCTTAACTCTATCAACATTTTAGGAATCCATATAGCCTCTAACTTGGCTTGGAGGAATCACATAATTCAAATTACTAAATCTTCATCCAAAAAATTGGGCGTTCTGTTTCGTTTTCTTCATTACTTTTCCTCTTTGCAGTTACTTAAAATTTACAAGTCTTATCCGTCCCTGCTTAGAATACTGCTCACACATCTGGGGGGGGTGCTTCTTATACTTATCTTCTTGATAGGATTAAATCTAAGGCAGTCAGACTCATTAATGATCCTTCTCTTACTTCTAATCTAGATTCTCTCTCTCTTCGCGGTAAGGTATCTTCCCTTTCGCTTTTCTATTGCTGCTCTGGTGACTTGGCGAGTTGCATCCCTCCCCCACTGCCGAGGTCGCATAACACTCGCCAAGCGGCCTCATCTCACAGGTACTGTGTGGAGATTTGTAGCTCGCGGATTGGTCGGTGCAGCGACTGCTTCTTCCCATCTACCTCCAGACTCTGGAACTCTCTTCCTCCTTCCGTCTTTCCTAATTCTTATGAACTTTCAACCTTCAAAAAGCAGACCTATCGTTATCTCAGAGCCTAATCCTCCATATCTCTGCATCCTCTGTACTTTGACTGTTTTTTCTGTCTGTCGTTTTCCTTTGTGTGACATACTTCATCTCTGCCTTGTCCTTAACATTTTTCTTTTAATTCGTCTTGGTATTTTCTCATGCCCGGGCCTTTATTGATAAGGGCAGTTTCTGCCTGTCCCAGTGTCACACTCATATATAAAAAAAAAAAAAAAGAACTGGGAGACGCATCTTCCTCAGTCTAATGTCTCATGACAACGTATTCTTCCACCCTGCTTAACAAACTGTTCCTAGCACAGAGTTCGTATTTACAACTATATACATGTATTTGGTAGTTTTGTAAATAAATTCAAACTAAGTCTTTCACATAACTAAATACATAAACAAATAAAGAAAAAAATTAACTTGATATATACCCACACAAAAATGCTGCGTGACGACGTATTCTTACACCATGCACAACAAACTACTGTATTTGGTAATTTTGTAAATAAATTCAAACTCGGTCCTTCACTTAACCAAATATGTAAACAAATAAATATCAACATTAACTTGATATATACACACACAACAATGCTGCATGACTACGCATACTTCTGCCACGCTCAACAAACTTTTCAGCGTACGAAGTTTGTATTTACAATGTAAATCAAGTAAGTTAAAAAACTTATTTATCACTAATTTATAAATGTATCGTAACCACGAAACATCTTCAGTCAAGGACATCGCAAGCCGAGAACCCCCTGTATATACTGTAACTTAAGAGCAAATCTAAAACCATATATTATTTGCACTATTTAAGTAACTTATCACTCATATATAATTCATTTCAACTAAAAACTGCCTGATTGCAGGAAGAGAGAGAACAAAAAATTCCAGAGATGAATAAGAATGAAAGATGATGACTTAGCTTCAAACAGAAACAAACACAGACAGAAGAAAATTGAGTGAAAACTGCAAAGGAAAAATATTTATCACTCTAAAATTTACAAGGAATAAAATGAAAACAAAAACAACAAAATTTTATGCATCATGGTTTCAATATCAAGCAGTTCGAATCCAGGCAAACTGTAACCAGATTATAAAGTTATTGAAGAAAACAGCAAAATAGCCTGGACTTGCCTTCATCTTCATCCAGCTCACTATAAGATATTCTTGTAACATTTCGAGTCTGGACTGTCCTTTCTCCGTTGGAGATGTTACGATTCTTAGGAGTCCTTGGAGTCATAGCTTGCTGTTAAAAGATTATACAGTATTTATTAATAGCATTATTGGCATTCCTTGTAAATCACAAGAAACTGTGTGAATAGTCAGGTTAGAACAGTTTTCACAAGTCCATTATTAGAGGAGAAATAAAATCCCGACAGCTTACAAAGATATAATTTTATAGTACATAATACTGTGCAATCGCAAACTTATTCAACTATTCTCTGCATTTAATGCCTTTCATATTATGGAAAGACGCTGCTGACTTTCATAATTATTATCACTGTTATTATCATCATTATTATTACTAAGAAATTCATTATGATCCCCTGCTGGCTAGTACAGTGGTAACGCGCTGGCTTCGCATTCACGAGGTCGAAAGATCGGTCCCCGTCCAAGACCGAGAGTTTAAGCTGTTTACTGGCAGGAACTGCTGTGGGTGGACATCACAGTGGGGGGTTGGGGCTTGTCCTGGCTGACGAATACCCATTGTAAAATGGAATAAAGTTTATAGAATGCCAAATTCCTATTGTAAGTCACAATTTAAAGGGTTAAGGGAGAAAAAAAAAATTGCATACGCCTCCTCCCTGATTTATTTTTTATATACAGTATATAGATTTTGACAGAGATCAGCTGATAAAAGGGTTTTGGATGCACAAGTCAAAAAGATTACATATGCTGCCTCCTATTTTCTATCCAGTTGCAGTCATTCTATTTCCACCAGGATATAGGAATCATACTGAACTGATTCATATAAGTGCTATAAACTTTCAAGAAAACAAACAAAGCTGCAGGGCTCCTTACTCCACTCATTCTCACCACTGTTAAGTTGTTCATATCAGTGTGGTGTTGGTAATAATATCACAAAAGTATTTGCAACATATCACAGTAGAAGAAAAAAGTCAGGGGATGATAAGACAAGTATTTTCTCCATTTTTTTTCTTTTTTTTTCTAATAAACAATGACAAGAAAGAACAGGTAAAGTATGATGAAGACCCTCAAACTTCTCTTCTTCTGTTAAAGTTGAAGACACCTTGCAAGTTTCAGAAGATATGGCAAATCTTTGGAAGAAAAAAAAAAGTAGAAAAAATACTACCCTCATAATTGGATTGTCAAAGGAGGTTGCTTAGGAGAAAGAGAGTTGACAACATCTCCAACCCAACTATTTTTCCTTACTATATATAATAGCTGAAATAAGAAGACGCACCAGTTAAGGCAAGATGATGCTTTGCTTTCACATGACTTTTGGTATAACTGCGGTTCTTCCTCTAGCTTTT
This sequence comes from Halocaridina rubra, assembly GCA_037179515.1. Taxonomy (NCBI): domain Eukaryota; kingdom Metazoa; phylum Arthropoda; class Malacostraca; order Decapoda; family Atyidae; genus Halocaridina; species Halocaridina rubra. The sequence continues at coordinate 23,940 of JAXCGZ010019154.1, forward strand.
GTCGAACATAACATCATATAAGGATAGAAATATTAATATCCCTGGCAGTAATGGAGAAATAAATATCCTTGTATGGTCTGTCACTAGAGGATACTAAACCAGTCTTCCATGATGGTGGGAGGGGAGAGACTTCTGTCTTGTATTCCATATGTGTCACATGGGGGAAACAATTTCTACCTGTCTTTCCTGAATGTTGTAGGAAGCAATTGCAAGGATGGGGTAAAAGGGAACTGGAGATTATTCCCTATTTGATTTAGTTATTTACCATAAATCTACCAGAGATGGCAAAGACAAAATGGGGAGTTGCAGCATAGGTGTGGTGTAACTATTTTAGGTCCCTGATACACAAATGCATTGCTGAAAGTATGATTAGAACTGTCACATATATAGAATGTTATCTTACTCTTTATAGTTTAGGTATAAACTATGTCATCAAAAAAGAATGCATTGTAAGATGTAGCTAACCAATTTAAGGATAGACCAAGGTGACCCCTAAAATATGTTACTAAGGTAGACGATCCTGACCCATCACACAATCCAAATAATCACAAATACGATATATATATATATATATATATATATATATATATATATATATATATATATATATATATATATATATAGATATGTATAGATATATATATAGATATATATATATATATATATAGTATATATATATATATATATATATGTATGTATGTATGTATGTATGTATGTATGTACGCACGCACGCACGCACGCACGCATGCACGCAGGCACACACACACATATATATATTATATATATATATATATATATATATATATATATATATATATATATATATATATATATATATATATATATATATATATATATATATACTACCAATTCCCTTTTCTACATGGATTCATGGCTGACTAACAGTTATTTAGGGCAGGCATAGGGGACTTAAACAACAATAATCGTCTTGACATTCCTAAATGAAAGCCCTCATTTATCTTGGTGGTTTGGACTTTCATTGCTTCAAGACCCCATTATAAGGTATCTATATTAAAGCTATATCAAACAGAGTTAAATGATATAATTTTATTCAACTCCCATGACCCCAACCAGCAACAAGAATATGAACTCCAAGAATTACTGAACAAATATAATCTATTGGAAACAAGTTAAGGAAAGAAAAGACAGCCAAAAAAGGATATACAGTAATTCCTCGCTATATCGCAATTCACCTAACGCGAATTCAGTGCATCGTGGGTTTTTATGGTGAGCATATGTATTTTACATCGCAGATTTCCTGGGTATATCACGGGAATCCACGATATGTGGAAATATTAAAATTTTCAGTATTTACATTATTTTATTGATAAAAAAAAGTATTTCCTAGCCTAAGAATAATAAAACAGTAAAAAATAGTAAAAAAAACAAATTTAAACAGGCTAACTGTATTGCACCATACAAAATAATATACCGGTATCGGTGTCTTGGAAAACGCATAGGGTTGCACCCACGTGAGAAAGTACACGGGATGCTATTGGTTAATGGGTGGGAGACGACGAATCACAGAATTATGTTCTGTATACTGGGGTCTGATTGGCTTTTTGATTGAAGTTTGATTCTCCAAGCCTCTTCCACTGTCTCGCCTCATCCATTTAGTCACTCACGTGTGCGCCATTCGCATTGTGCCTCTTAATACATTGTGCTTGTGTTTTTTGTGAAACTTTTGCTTGTGTATTTCAACCCCTGCAATGCCACCCAAGCGTTCTTCACCTTCTAAGGATTCTGGTAGTGAGCCTAAGTGGCAAAGGAAGATGTTGGCCATAGCAGATAATGCAAAACTGTTAGATATGCTGAGGGAAGGAAGAAGATTCTCAGCTATCGGCTGCCATTTTGGCATCAACAAATCTGTTCGCTACATCAAAAAGGAAGAGGTGAATATCAGGAAGACAGCGACTCTTACTTTTAACAAAATAGCGAAGAGGGTCGTAACACCCCGCAATAAGATAATAGGGCGGATGGAATCTGCTTTGGCCCTGTGGATTGCAGATTGCAGGAAGATCAGCTTAGACACCAGTATCATGCAAACAAAGGCGAAGAAGCTGTATGAGACATTCGCTGTAAACGAACCTGACAACGACAGTGGAAACCGTGAGGAAGAGGAGAAAGAAGAAATGGAAGACTCACAACCAGGACCGTCCAGTGATTCTCCACCAAGGAAAAAATCGTTTGTTGCTAGCAAGGGATGATTCGCTAAATTTCAAAAACGCTTTGGCCTAAAGAGCATTTCGGCGCATGGCGAAGCTGCCTCTGCAAATACAGCTGCAGCTGAAGATAATGTGAACAACGACTTCAAGAAAATTATCGAGGAAGGCGGTCATGCTCCTGAGCAAGTGTTAAACATGGATGAGACTGGGTTATTTTGGAAGAGAATGCCGTCTCGCACTTTTCTTTTAAAGGAAGACGCTAAAGCCCCTGGATTTAAAGCACACAAAGACCACGTTACCCTTGTCATGCGTGGGAATGCTGCGGGCTACATGTTAATGCCCGGGCTAATCTACAAGTCTAAGAACCCTAGGGCTTTGAAGAATAAGAATAAGAATCTGCTGCCAGTGTATTGGATGCATAACCCTAAGGCCTGGATCACGAAAAGCCTCACATCGGACTGGTTTTACCAATGATTTATCCCTCAGGTCAGAGTTTACCTTGCAAAGAAGGGCCTTGAATTTAAAGTCATTCTGTTGATGGATACTGCTGGTGGCCACGCAACTGATCTCCATTATGACGGTGTTCAGGTAGAGTTCCTGCCACCAAATTCGATATCACTGATTCAGCCTATGGATCAAGGCGTTATTCGTGTGTTCAAGGCCCTCTACACACTAAATGCCCTGGCGAACCTAGTTGAATCCATGGATGCAGACAAAGAATTCGCACTGAAGGCGTACTGGTGTAACTACACGATTGCTACATGCCTTCAAAATATTCAGAATGCACTCAAAGAGATGAACCGGCCACAATCAATGCAAGCTGGAAAGAAATTTTGGCCAGAAGTCATCTACAACTAAAAGGAATTCGCTCCTAAGTGCATAACTCGGCAGTTGAGAAAGCTGTGAAGTTGGCTGCAATGCTAGGAGGAGAAGGCATTAAAGATAGGACTCACGAAGACGTCAATGAACTGATCGACTGCCACTCGCAGCCGTTGCCTGATGAAGACTTAGAGGAAATGACAAAATCAGCGAGCGAAGAAGAGGAAGAACAACAGCAAGCGCACGATGAAGTCGAAGAACCTGGCCTTACACTCGAACGGCTGGCAGCCATGTATAACTTGGCCAAAGAACCAACAACTGTGGCAGGAGTATGACGATGATATGGTTCGTTCAGTGCACTTCTGCAATATTATCGACGATGCCATGAATCCTTACAAGACCATCTTTGCACAAAAGAAGAAAAAGCGACAGCAACTCCCCATTACCATGTTCTTCTCTCGCAAAAAGCAGCCATAAAGTTGTCCTTGGCTGTGCAGTATGTAAATGTCATCATCACATCATTTACAGTAAGCTTACCTATCACATTCATATAGCTTTACGTTTGCGCGCTGTAATTTATGGTAAGCTTACCTGTCACACTCATATAAATTTACGATTGTGAGCTGTTATTAATTAAAGGGTGAGCTGTTATCAGTGCAGGGAGGGTTTATACAGTAAAGGTAAAAATAAATGTAAAATACCTGTAATAAATATGGTGCTGCAACTTTGCAGATTTTCACCTATTGCGGGTGGTCCTGAAACCTGACACCCGCGATAAACGAGGAATTACTGTACACCAAAAGAGAAGCTGAGGTAATATTTGACGAAACGGCTACTGGAGCTTGTCTGTTCCAAAAATGTTAATCCGACTAATGGAAAACAAAACGAAAGCAGTGACTAAGGAGCTATAGTGAAGGATATGCTCATTAACGTGTTAGAAGACAAACTATGAAAGGCTAAATCTCACAATAGTCCGGAACAATGTCAAGGGGAACTATGCTAGCAAGGGTAAACACAAAGACATTCAGAGTCAAGACTTACTGAAACGTCTAAATTGGATATTGGAAGCATCGAGGACCATGCCACAGTATCACAACAAGATACCTTTATTGCCTTCCATTGATTATTCTGATGGGAGTCAGATACCAAGTCGGAAAAAAAAAATTTCACAAATATCCGACTAAGATGATCTCAACTGCATTAGACTGCCTAGAAAATTACAATGCCCTAAGGAAAAAAAGCTCCAGGAATCTATGAAAAGTCTTATTTATTGAAGTCCGGATAACTACCCAAAGGAAAACTGCCCCCAAAACAACTAGTTTTCTTCATAATTATAATGGTAAATATTTCTTTTTCTTAACTTAAAGTTTAAGTTAGGTTAACATTACATTACAGTAGGTTTGGCTAAGTTCAATTCACTAAGTAACTACATAATTATATTTTTCTTTTTTTCAATATCTTGAAGGTTAGAATAGGTTAAGTTAGGTAACATAATATTGTAGATAACGAAATTATAATTATTATAAAAGTACTTGCTTTGGGGGGGCAATTGCAAAGGGACAGTTGTCACAGGCAATTATCCAGGGGGCAGTTGTCCTAGCACTGTTCTTTATGGCAGCACCATTGTAAAAGGAACATAATAGAACGCTTATATTTCCGACTCAAACTTCCTAGCCCATTTCTCCTTAGGAACAAGAAGAGTGGTCACCCACATGATCGATGATATGATACTCAATAGCAAATAAGAGTAGAGATTCGTAATTGAAATACCATATGAGAAAAATTCAGGACTCTATTGGTATTCAAATTGGATAATCCCAACAAAATCATTTGGCAGTGATAAAAAATGAAGATTCTCTCACTCATCAGAATATCACAAATGTTGTAAGATGTACAGGTCGTAAGTCCAAACCACTCACTGTGTATAAATTTTAGTCTTTTTACGAGGAGTAATTTCAACATATACACCTATAATATATGAACATATATCAAAGGATATTAAATAAAACATAAATAACTATAAATCTCTAAAATAATTATAAACTAATACCAGACAGTAAAATAATAAAGGTCCTAAAAGTAAGACTATGTCTATCTATCTAAAGGATAACTTTGATAACATATTCCCTCAGGGACTCACCACTAGAAAAGGGATCTCCATATTTCCGTGTTCAAGCATGCTTTCCTCCTTGAATACACTATCTCGCTGAATTTTCCTACTTGAACACTCATCTCTAACATCTGTGCAACTTCTTCAAAACTCACCTTGTACTCTGAATTCCTTCCGGATATTTCCAAGAACTCATTAACAAGTTCCTCACAACTGAGTTCTGACGCTGGAAGCCAAGTGTCATCTTTTTCACCATAGCCAATCCAGCGGACACGAAATTTCACAGGACACTTCCATTTTCTGGATGTATCCATGTCCACAATCTGTTCAACCTAAAATAAAAAATACAAGGGGTTAGTTTATGAAAATGCATCTCAAAACTATAACTATTAAAGTGTATAAAAGTAAATAGTGTAGGGGGTCTTAGGGCATATCCCTGCCTTGAAGAAATGAGGGGTGGACCAATTTATGTGTAACAATTAGTCACCATATGAATGAGGGTGGACAAAGACACATTGGAGATGAGGGATTAAGAATACATACCATTCCTAATGCCCCGCACTTGCAATAATACTCAATCATATTACAATAGTAAATCTGGAAAAAGCACACCTAATGACAGCCTGAAATGCTTTTTCTTCATTTGATCCAAGACAGAGCAATATTAAAAATAGGCTTATAATAATAATAATAATAATAATAATAATAATAATAATAATAATAATATTAGTAATAGTAATAATATTAAATTCGTATCTTTGTTTTAGGGAACCCTATTTAATGGGATCAGAAGCAATGAACGATATCCAAAGCAGCCAATTTAATATTTTTCAGTTTAAAAATCATAAGCATTGCAGACTGAGTTTTGGCAACACTGGATAAGAGCCACTGCTTTGAGAGGAGGCAGCTAGTTGGCGCAGGCCCTCACTGTGTTTACATAGGTGGGAGGGGATACCTGTACCTTCTTCATCCATATTTTCAGCTGTTTGTGAGAGTTATGATTACAATCAAAATTTTTCTACAACCATGCCATCTGGAGGAAAAGAAGAGAAGTGGAAAAGGGTATATTTAACCGTGCATTGTCACACAGAATGATGTGCTCATTAATAGTATTATTCCTTCTCTTTATAAAATGTAATTGTTGATATTAGCCACTACAGACCTCCCTTTTCAGTAACTACAATTGGCACTATTGGCCCGATGTCCCCCCCCCCCCTTTTGTTCGCTACAACAAGTTACAGTATATGAGTGTAATAATAATGAAGGTGCTATGTCCGAGTCTTCATGCATGCTGTCAAGAGTCTCTCCCTCTCTCCCTGATGGAAACATAGTCAAAATGGTATCAAGTTGCTCTCAAAATATATGGAACACTAGTTCCAGCCACATGCCCAAGACGTTGATCCACTTTAAAACCTTCAAGGACAATGGGGGAGTAAGGCCCAGCTGACAGAAACTTCAAAAATTATACGCCTTGCCAATCGTCACTGTAATCAACATTCCGAATTATAGCATGTTCCCAACTGCTATATTACTAAGTGCAGGGATGAAAAAATTTTATGATTTCAATAAAAAAAAAATTTATTCATTTTTTCTTTAATGAGATTTTTATTTAAATCAGCACTGATCGTTTTACTCCACCGACCACAATATTTCCCAACAAAGGTGATAACTACAACGGTTTTCATGGCGTGTATAGTTGTCCCTCATCTTACATGGTTATAATTATTAAAGTTTTGAGTATACACTTTGGGAAAATATTAAAAAAATAATAAATGTTCTCAAACATTTTCCCACAAAAAAATACAATCTAGCAACTACAGTACTGTTTTATTTGGCAAACTTTAAGTTCAGAACAGTAATCTAGGCATAAATCAGAGCATGCAGGAGGTTGTAATTATATGCTATTTACAGAAACAGTAGAGCAGGGGGTCCTCGACTTACATCAGTTCCATTCCTGAAACATGATGTAACCTGAATTTCAGTGTAAGTCGGAACACACCTAAATAAGCACTATGCTAATGCAGTAGTAAAGTTCTCCCTTTTCCATTCATTTCACTATCTCTAATTTCACCTCCATGATGATGGCTTTCCTTTTCTTCAAAGCACTCCCATCAAAAAAACATGCTTTAAGCTTGGGAGACATAATACACTTGGTTCTTAGAATAATGCAAATATAGGTTCTCAAAAGTGCCGCGTATTGTAATTTTTGCATAATTTAATGAGTCATTTTCCATAAGAAACAATGATAATGGGCATAGATACGTTCCACATCCGTATATAGACACGCTATACCAAAGATATAAGATAAGTAAAACATATTTTATAAGTACATAACAAAGCAGAAAGACCTGTAGTTATTTATATTAACATGCAAATAGTGTACAGTATAAAAGATATACAGATTTACTGTACAGTAAACAAATTATTGCAATTATTGCACTCTATTATACGGTGGGCAACAGGCATACACTGGGACGTGCATAGTGGCGGTAAGCATGAGGATGCAAACTTTTGCCGCCTCCGTATCAGCTGATGCACCCTCGCACGCTATTTCCCTGACGATATTATATCGCAAGTTTGATTGCTATTTGTTCTTAATGCTTTTTTTCAATTCTCTTCATAATATTCGATCGCATTAAGCGGTAGAAGAGGAGGAGGATGAGGGAGAACGAACCTCTATCTGCAAACATTTTGCAGCGTCCGTATCAGCTGATGTACCCTTGCACGCTATTTCCCTGACGACATTATATCGAAAGTTTGTTTGCTGTTTGTTCTTAATGCTTTTTTTCAATTCTCTTCATAATAGTCGATCTCATTAAGCAGTAGAAGAGGAGGGGGATGCGGGAGAACGAACCTCTATCTGCAAACGGTTTGGCACTTCCGTATCAGCTGATGCACCCTTGCATGCTATTTCCCTGACGATATTATATCGAAAGTTTATTTGCTGTTTGTTCTTAATGCTTTTTTTTTCAATTCGCTTCTTAACATTCGATCGCATTAAGCGGTAGAAGAGGAGGATGTGGGAGAACGAACCTCTATCTGCAAACGTTTTGCCACCTCCGTATCAGCGGATGCACCCTTGCACGCTATTTCCCTGACGATATTATATCACAAATTTGTTTGCAGTTTGTTCTTAATGCTTTTTTTCCATTACCTTCATAATATCTGATTGCATTAAGCAGTAGAAAAGGAGGAGGATGCGGGAGAACGAACCTTTATCTGCAAACGTTTTGCCGCTTCCGTATAAGCTGATACACCCTCACACGCTATTTCCCTGACGACATTATATCGAAAGTTTGTTTGCTGTTTGTTCTTAATGCTTTTTTTCAATTCTCTTCATAATAGTCGATCTCATTAAGCAGTAGAAGAGGAGGGGGATGCGGGAGAACGAACCTCTATCTGCAAACGGTTTGGCACTTCCGTATCAGCTGATGCACCCTTGCATGCTATTTCCCTGACGATATTATATCGAAAGTTTATTTGCTGTTTGTTCTTAATGCTTTTTTTTTCAATTCGCTTCTTAACATTCGATCGCATTAAGCGGTAGAAGAGGAGGATGTGGGAGAACGAACCTCTATCTGCAAACGTTTTGCCACCTCCGTATCAGCGGATGCACCCTTGCACGCTATTTCCCTGACGATATTATATCACAAATTTGTTTGCAGTTTGTTCTTAATGCTTTTTTTCCATTACCTTCATAATATCTGATTGCATTAAGCAGTAGAAAAGGAGGAGGATGCGGGAGAACGAACCTTTATCTGCAAACGTTTTGCCGCTTCCGTATAAGCTGATACACCCTCACACGCTATTTCCCTGACGATATTATATCGAAAGTTTGTTTGCTGTTTGTTCTTAATGGTTTTTTCAATTCTCTTCATAATATTCGATCGCATTAAGCTGCAGAAGAGGAGCAGGATGCAGGAGAACGAACTTCTTTCCGCAAACGTTTTGCCACTTCCGTACCAGATGATGCACCCTCGCATGCTATTTCCCAGACAATATTATATTGAAAGTTTGTTTGCAATTTGTTCTTAACGCTTTTTTTCCATTATCTTCATAATATCTGATCGCATTGAGCGGTAGAAGAGGAGGAGCATGGCGGAAAAGTGCCTCCGAAGCGGTCGATTATTTACTACAATGATTTTTTTTTTTTTTTTTTTTTTGCATGGGAGGTATACGCGAATTTCGTATTTCTTTACTATTATATTTTAGGGGCATTATTCCAGTTTCGCGAATTATAAACACGCGTAAAAAGCGAACAAGGTGTACAATCCAAAAATTATAAAAAAAAAAAGCAAAATAATTCATGCAAGATGCATTGTAACCAAGGAACATCGTAACTGGAGGACACTAGCGACCGAGGACCCCCTGTATTAGGATTTAGACAATGTGCATTTTCATATAAATGGGACGTGGTGGAACTAATTTAAAGCATAAATTGAGGGACAACTCTATATATGAATGAAAAAAGTATTAGCATATATCTCTCAAAAAAATAAATAAATAAAAATTAAAAAATTGGACAGAACCACATAAGTAAATATGTACTTATTACAATACTTTTCACCCTCCCAAAAAAATCTAATACTGAAAGTATGCTAAGATAAAATTCACATGACCTGCCTCAAACTTTGATACTCATTCTGAAAAAAAAGTATTAGAGTACTATATTTTTCTATAACTAAGGTTATTTTTCATTCCATCCTATATTTTTGCCACATATAATCCCATAAAAAAAATAAAAAGGTATGTTACTGGGGCTGGGGAACGGATTAATTGGAATGACATTAATTTCAAAGGGAAAAAAGGTTTCCTGTCACAAACATTTGTATTTGCGAATGGGGTTAAGGAACAAATTAACTTCGTGACAAGAGGTTCCACTGCACTATACTATACTATATTTCTCCATAAAAAAAATTCTTAGTTATCATCAGTTACTGTTAGTGTTAATGACATGAATATATAAAAGAATCACGGTCAAAGAATTTTATAGGTTTAAAGTTTACTTTCAAACACCCAACGACTTAATAATCAACATTCTGGTGCTCAAGCCATAATGTCATCTAGACTTTAATTGTCCATTATCAATTTGTGGATGTAGTGATGACACATGCACAGTGCAGACTGGATGGATTAGTTGGAGGAAGCTGTCAGGAGTTCTCTGTGATCGTAGAATCATTGTACAGGTTAATGGGAAGGTTTATAAGAGAGGAATAAGACCAGCAATGATGTATGAAGAAACATGACCAGTGAAAAATGTGCACGACAGGAATTGGAGGTGCCAGATATGAAGAAGCTTAGATGGATGTGGAGTAACCAACAGGGATAAGATCAGGAAAGAACGTATAAGAGGGATCACGAAAAACATGCAGGAAAAAATACTGCAATGGTATGTTCATGCAATGAGAAGAGATGAGGTATATGTGGGGAAGAAAGTTATGAGAACGGAAGTACTGTGCAAGGAAGGAGAAGGAGACGAAGGCTGAAGCAGAGATGGATGCCTAACATTATAGAGGATTTGACAGAAAGGGAGCTGTCTGATGATGTTGTATATGATTGTGCTAAGTGGAGGCGAGCTGTCAGAAACATCAACCCCAAACAGAAGTGGGATAAGGTGCAGAGAGAGGAGAAGAATATTTAAAAATGAGAAAATAATATATTTTTTTAATAAAAGGTAAAAATAAATTAAAAAAAACTCAAAAATAATATCAATTACCTGCTTGGGTCCTAACTGGGGTAAACTAACCTAAATAAAAAAACTCATGGTTCCCCAGAGCACCCTCTTAATTAATCTCAAGGGATCTATGATACTGTGGTAACATTTATATGTATATTCTTTATATTTTTCTTCATTCCAAGATTTGATCGTGATCACTAATGTCTTTTATTGTTATTAATTATCACGGTCCAGTTGCACCATGAACGACATTAAAAGCCAGCATCTGATAGCACCACGGCTTAGACCTCTATCACCTCACTGAAGTCCGGCTTCGCCTCATTAACCAGCAAAAAAATACTTTTTCCCTAGGGTGAAGTAACCTACCTAACTAAAGTCTAATATAATAAAATACGATATATATTCCTTATTGGGATGTGTGAAGTAAACATATACCTAATAAAATATCAGGTTCTTTCACCCCATTTAGGAAAGGAGTTGCATTTAGATATTTCGACAACTGTCGACACGTTGGGGTGTGAAAATAAACATTTATAGGGTTTGAAGCATCTTCAATATTTTGTACATTCATATGCCACACAAAATATGCACAATATATCACATTTTCCCTAGGCCCCAAAAAATCTTGATATTTCCTAAGGAAATTACAATTAAAGGCGTTAACAAAAAGTCAGAAGTCATGGGAATACCATAATGCTGTTGTTTTATTAAGGGGTGTATATGTAAAAAATCAAACCTGGAGTGGCATGGTAAAATATTTTTGGGTCACTGTGTCCATCTCATAAACAATAAATGATAGTCACACCTTTGGCATCTCAATTGAAGCCTTTTTCAAGTACCAAACTTGGGTCTTAATCATTGTCACGGGTTGCTTACCTCGAAGTTTCCATCGTCTGCATCCTCCTCTGCAGATGATTTTGCTTTGGCTCTTTCCTTCGTCTCCTTTGTGGTACCGGTAAGGGTATCTTTCATTGCATCAGGAGCGGGCGGAGGAGAGGTATCATCGACGACTTCTGCCTTAATGTCATCGTCTTCGGGAGGTAGAACTATTTTGACGGACTGTTTTGAGCGTCTTTTCATCGCGGGTACCAAAGATGGAATTGAACCACACACGTCTAATGAAGAGTACCTTTCCGTCAACCAAACACAATCAGTAACACACTCATTCAGCGTCTGCCGAGGAGCGATTTCAGCAAACAATCTGATCAGTGTTGCCAACTTGCTATTTCAACTTAAAAAAGACGCTTCAAACAGCGCCTAAACACGCCAAATTGGATAGATTTTGTTTTTTGTTTTTTTTTTATGATTGTGACACCAGGACGGGCCAAAAAAAAAAAATTCATAAAATAAAACAGCCCTCATCGGGCCTGGGCACGAAGAAAAAATAAAATACTTTACCTAATTTTTATGTCATTTTTCCTCACAGTAAAGAATTCTATGCTCGTGACATCCCGTTCAAAGGCCGGTACATTGTTTGCTCACTAAGACTAATCATGTATAGCGTTAAGATTATGAATGCATTTACCATTTACTGTTTCCTCACTTAGCGAATTCCAATTATCGGAGCTCATGAAGAATTGCCAATGACTTTTATTAGGTCCTTCTTCTTCGGTTAGCTTAGGTTATTTTTTAACAATTTGTTTATATAATTTTAAATTTTGTGTAAAGGCATGTACCAGATCTTTATGAGGTTCCCAATTATCAACTATTCTCACACTTACAAACTGCAAGGAAACTTTCCTACGATGCTTCAGACTATATAATCTCTAGTTCTAGAGCTATTCATATCAAAATATCGCTTCCTACCCTCTCCGTCAACACCATGAAGAATTTTAAAAACAGGTACCTCATCCCCCCCCTCTTCTTTCTAGATTTCCTTATAACTGAGATTACTTATCTCTGTCACAGCTTGTAGCATGTATTTGAGCTTCTTCCAGTTTATTTATGTGCTTTTTATGTTCAATTTCCAGAAGGGTGCATATTATTCAAGCTTAGGCCTCACATAAATCATGTAAATATTTCTGAACATTTATTTGTCTATATATCTGAAAGTCACCGTTATACAGTATTTGTTAAGAAGGCACATGCTGCCTTTACTATGCCATTGATGTGCATTTACGGAGAAAAGTCTGCCGTTACATTTACCTCTAGCTCTTCTGCTAACAGATTTTCGACCTTCATCTCTAGCGATTGAATACTTAATTGCAAGCCTTCTTACACTCTTGCCCATTTTAATTATATGCTGAACTTTTGAGTATCATTAGCCAATTGCTGGACCATTCGTGTAGAATATTTGGATATTCTAGAAGTTATCTGCCATTATTTTCGCTTTATACTCTCTTCACAATCGTTGCATTAGCTGTAAGCATATTAAAAATCATATATAGACCCCAGTATGTCATTCACATACATATAATACAGAATTGGCTCTACTACTGCTATCCTTTCCCAAGTCAGACACTGCGTTCTTGCAATGATCCTCTGTCCCCTTCCTTCTAAGTAAGTTTCTATCCTCTCCAAAATATTTCCACCTGTTATAGGTATTACTTGCAGCTTCTTAATGAGCCCCCAATGTGGGACTGTATTAAATGCCTTCTGAAAATCAATGAATATGCAATCTGCCCAGCCCAGTCTCTCTTGCCAGATTATTTCAACGTCATATCTAATTGCTATATAATCCCAAGTAAGTTAGTCACCCATTTTGAAGGCGTTGCCTTCACTTTTTTCTATTGGTTTTCACCTTTCTCTTTTATGAAAACAGTTGACGTAATTCTCACATGTGTGATGAAGGATTCTTTTAAGTACATTATGAGCTAAGTATTGAAGGAGTGATAGAAATATGCGGTGATGCATTTACTCCGAGCAAGATGATCAGCAACGGCCGAGGTATAACAATAAAGCAGGAAATATATTCCTTTTCATAAAGTTTTTAGCTGGCTTAAGCTCAAAATCAGGCTTGGAAATTTTTTTAGAATAATAAACTAAGACATTTGCTACATTTATTTGAAATAAAAACGTTAAAGATCACAAGCGATAAATATCTAATAAATAAGTGTTACAATGGATGAAAAAGCTCTGGATTTAGCGTGAAACAGGCTGCGGGTGGCAACTCTGAGTCGTTCACCACTGCTTCGGAGGCGTCCTTTTGCATTGCACGATATATTAGATGCCAAATCGCTTGATTCTTGACATTATTTTTGTGGATTGTAGTGCATAGAAATCTCTAAGTAAATAAATCCTTATCAGTATAATTTACTGGGATCATTGGGATAGGGCAATTTAGGAATTCAGCGTAATATGCCAGTTCATGGACGTTAACTGCAACGAAGTTTAAAATTGGCATATGTTTCTATTTACTAATATACAAGAGACAAATCCTTCTTAGAAGGGGGGGGGGGCTAAGTCAAAGCAAACTATTCTGACTCTATGCTGGAGAATATACAGAGGAGGGACTTCTCAATTCCCTCGCTTTTCCCCTTTTAGTCGACTTTTACTATACATAGGGGAAAAAAACGGACCAAGTTTTCTTGCCCCTCCTCCCTCAGGGAGAATGGCAATACATTATTATTTTACTGTTTTATTCAAATGCCAAGAGTTTTAGGTTAAGTTTTACTATAAATATTTAAACTTACTCTTGTTACTGACAGATGTAAAGAGAAGTAACACTTAGTAAAACAGCGATAATTCGCATACTAAAATAATAGGCTTCAAACTCATTCAGTTCGTCTAACAAATAAAGGGTCAACAATATCGCCCTCATCCCTCCCCCCCACCCGCAGAGAATATTCATGATTGTGGTTTTTGGATACTACAGAGCTGCTAATTTGAATACACACTGAACAAAACACAAATACTTATTTCAAATTTCATTTCAGTTTCTTTAAATATGATGTATTGTTTATGTAATTATAGATTATTTTGGATCAAGGAATTTAATTTTAGGAGTTTTAAAGTAACAATATTGGTAATTTTTTTTTTAATATGTGATTTAAAATTGAGAAAGTTTTGCATTTATGATTAGATGTAAATGCATGCATCTTCAATAAACGTTCTGCCAGTTAAATCTGGTCTTTTTCTGTATTACATATATGTACAGATTTTCAAAATCTTAAGGATTAAAAATTTCACTAAGCCACTCCTAGGTAGACCGATAGATAATAGAAATAGAGTTTCATAGACCATCGTTTTGTCAAGTTACATACGGCCAGCAAGAGATCCCGGTATAGAGGTGTCAAGAATTTCAAATTGGAAAAGACAACTAATACCTAATGATTAGAATCAACCGATTTATAATAAACAAAATGAACACTATTTTTATATGCACTAATATATGTTTATGAATGTAATTACCTAACTGTAATTACCTAATTGTGTTTACGGGAAAGAGCCCAAAGCTCGTATCTTCCCGTCTCCTGATCGGTTCCATTTTCTACTGAGTGATACTTATCATACCTGTCCTTAAAACTATGGATTGAGATAGCGTTAACTACCTCCTCGCTTAGCGAATTCCAATTATCAACTACTCTTACACTAAAAAAGAACTTCCTTACATCCTGCAAAGAGGTTTTCTTACGAAGCTACAAATTATGACCTCTAGTTCTAGTGCCAGCCATATCAAAGGATCGATCCCTATCCGCTTTGTCATACCCATGAAGGAATTTAAAAACCGTCTCCATATCCCCCCTCAATCTTCTAGCTTCGAGTGATGGTAAGTCTAATTCCCTCAGCCTCTCATCATAACTGAGATTGCGTATTTCTGGCACCAGTTTCGTGGCATGTCTTTGAACTTTTTCCAGCTTAACTACGTGCTTTTTCAAGTGTGGATTCCAAAAGGGGGCTGCATATTCAAGCTTTGGCCTCACATAGGTTACATAGATATTTCTCAACATTTCCTTGTCCATGTGCCTGAAGGCTACACTTATATTTGCTAAGAAAGCACATGCTGCCTTACTATACCATTTATATATATGTATATTTATGTGAATATTTATAATGTTTTTTTTCATGCTATTGTTAATGACATTTTAAAGATTTTGTCACTCTTACATTGATTACGGGTAAAATTACTTTTGGATTAGACCTGTTTTACTATTTTAAATTTTCACTTCATTCAGGCCTCCAGAGTCCTTTTTGTTTTTACTCCCTCTGTCATTGTTACCTTATACATTCACTTGTGCTTGAGAAGGGGTCCTGTAAGGACCCGAAATATAGCATTATATTTTGTGTGTGTTGTTTCATTGATGGGTTTCCTTACCATTTAGTGCTGTATGCTAACAGGTTGTGCTTATATATATATATATATATATATATATATATATATATATATATATATATATATATATATATATATATATATATATATATATATATATATATATATATATATATATATATACTTACCTAATTGTACTTACCTAATTGTGTTTACGGGAAAGGGCCCAAAGCTCATATCTTCCCGTCTCCTGATCGGCTCCATTTTATACTTAGTGATACTTATCATACCTGTCCTTAAAACTAGGGATTGAGATAGCATTAACTACCTCCTCGCTTAGCGAATTCCAATTATCAACTAGTCTTACACTGAAAAAGTATTTCCTTACATCCTGCAAAGAAGTTTTCTTACGAAGCTTCAAACTATGACCTCTAGTAGTAGAGCCAGCCATATCAAAATATCCATCCCTATCTACTCTATCATAACCATGAGAGAATTTAAAGTCTGTTACCATATCCCCCCTCAATCTTCTAGCTTCGAGTGATGGCAAGTCTAATTCCCTCAGCCTCTCCTTATAACAGAGATTGCGTATTTATGGCACCAGTTTCGTGGCATGTCTTTGAACTTTTTCAAGCTTAGCTATGTGCTTTTTCAAGTGTGGATTCCAAAAGGGGGCTGCATATTAGAGTTTTGCCCTCACATTGGTTACATAACTATTTCTAAACATTTCCTTGTCCATGTGCCTGAAAGCTACCCTTACATTTGATAAGACTGCATATGCTGCCCTTACTATGCCATTTATATGTATTTCTGGAGACAAATCTGCCAGTATGTTTACTCCTAGATCTCTCTCATTTTCTGTCTCTTGAAGTTGTATTTCAGCCACCGAGTAGTCAAGCTTGGGCCTTCTTGCACTTGTACCCATTCTCATTACCTTACATTTTGAAGTATTGAATTTCATTAGCCACTTTTTCTGACCACTCATGCAGACTATTTAGATCTTCCTGAAGTTCTCTACCATTGTTCTCGTTTTTTACTTTCTTCACAATCTTTGCATCAACTGCAAACATATTCATGAATGAATTTACAGACACTGGTAGGTCATTTACATATACAAGGAACAAAAGTGGCCCTAAAACTGAACCCTGTGGAACTCTACTACTAACTCTTCTCCATTCAGACACTGAGTGTCTTACTCTAACCCTCTATTCCCTTCCTTCTAAGTAAGTTTTTATCCATTCCAAAACATTTCCACCTATTCTAGCCATTGCTTGCAGCTTCCTAATAAGTCTCCCATGTGGAACAGTGTCAAACGCTTTCTGGAAGTCTAGGAATATGCAATCTGCCCAGCCCTCTCTTTCCTGTAAGATTCGGCTTACCTCATCATAAAATTCTAATAAGTTTGTTACTGTTGATCTACCTTCTCTGAAGCCATGTTGCCTCACTGACAAAAAGTTGAAGGATTCCAAGTGAAGAGAGATATGCTTCCTTTGTAGTTTCTCCATAACTTTGCAGCTATGCTGGTCAAGGAAACTGGTCTATTGTTCAGAGCCATATCCCTCCTTCCCTTTTTGAAGATAGGGGTCACATTTGCTTGTTTCCAGCATCTTGGAATCTCCCCTGACTCCAGTGACTTTTTAAATATGATACCCAGTGCCACTGATATTGAGTTTGCGCATTTTTTAAGTACATGAGGGGATATGTCATTAGGACCTGTAGCTTTATGAACATCTAAATCCATCAGCGCTTTGCATACCTCTGTGGCTGTAAGGTTGAAGTTCTCTAATACCGGCCCATGAGCTTCTATCTCTGCAATCTGAGGGGGTAGGGTATTTCCCACTGTAAATACTGATTGAAACTCCTTGTTCAATTCTTTGCAGATCTCTTCATCCATCTCAGTGATGCTTCCATCCGCTCTCTTTAGCCTTAAAACCTGTTCTTTTACCTTCAGTTTTCCTCTGATAAAGCAGTAGAAAAGCTTGGCATTTTCTTTAGCCTTCCTGGTGATGTCCCTTTCATAGTACTTACCTAATTGTACTTACCTAATTGTGTTTACGGGAAAGAGCCCAAAGCTCGTATCTTCCCGTCTCCTGATAGGTTCCATTTTATACTTAGTGATACTTATCCTACCTGTCCTTAAAACCATGGATTGAGGAAGCATTAACTACCTCCTCGCTTAGCGAATTCCAATTATACATTACTCTTACACTGAATAAGTATTTCCTTACATCCTGCAAAGAAGTTTTCTTACAAAGCTTCAAACTATGACCTCTAGTTCTAGAGCCAACCATATCAAAATATAGATCCCTATCCACTCTTTCATAACCATGAAGGAATTTAAAGACTGTCACCATATCACCCCTCAATCTTATAGCTTCGAGTGATGGTAAGTCTAATTCCCTCAGGCTCTCATCATAATTGAGATTGCGTATTTCTGGCACCAGTTTCGTGGCATGTCTTTGAACTTTTTCAAGCTTAGCTATGTGTTTTTTCAAGTGCGGATTCCCAAAGGGGACTGCATATTCTAGTTTTGGCGTGGTAATTACCTAATTGTAATTACCTAATTGTGTTTACGGGAAAGAACCCAAAGCTCGTATCTTCCTGTCTCCTGATCGGTTCCATTTTATACTTAGTGATAATTATCGTACCTGTCCTTAAAAATATGGATTGAGATAGCATTAACTACCTCCTCGCTTAGCGACTTCCAATTATCAACTACTCTTACACTGAAAAAGTATTTCCTTACATTCTGCAAAGAAGTTTTCTTACGAAGCTTCAACCTATGACCTCTAGTTCTAGAGCCAGCCATATCAAAATATCGATCCCTATCCACTCTATCATAACCATGAAGGAATTTAAAGACTGTCACCATACCCCCCTCAATCTTCTAGCTTCGAGTGATGGTCAGTCTAATTCCCTCAGCCGCTCATCATAACTGAGATTGTGTATTTCTAGCACCAGTTTCGTGGCATGTCTTTGAACTTTTTCAAGCTTAGGTATGTGCTTTTTCAAGTGCGGATTCCAAAAGGGGGCTGCATAATCGAGTTTTGGCCTCACATAGGTTACATAAATATTTCTGAACATTTCCTTGACCATGTGCATGAAGGCTACCCTTATAATTGATAAGAATGCATATGCTGCCCTTACTATGCCATTTATATGTATTTCTGGAGACAAATCTGCCAGTATGTTTACTCCTAGATCTCTCTCATTTTCTGTCTCTTGAAGTTGTACTCCAGCCACCGAGTAGCCAAGTTGGGCCTTCTTGCACTTGTACCCATTCGCATTACCTTACATTTTAAAGTACTGAATTTCAGTAACCACTTTTCTGACCACTCATGCAGACTATTTAGATCTTCCTGAAGTTCTCTACCATTGTTCTCGTTTTTTACTTTCTTCACAATCTTTGCATCATCTGCAAACATATTCATGAATGAATTTAGAGACACTGGTAGGTGATTTACATATACAAGGAACAAAAATGGCCCTATAACTGAACCCTGTGGAACTCCACTACTAACTCTTCTCCATTCAGACACTGAATGTCTTACTCTAACCCTCTGTTCCCTTTCTTCTAAGTAAGTTTTTATCCATTCCAAGACATTTCCATCTATTCTAGCCATTGCTTGCAGCTTCCTAATAAGTCTCCCATGTGGAACAGTGTCAAACGCTTTTTGGAAGTCTAGGAATATGCAATCTGCCCAGACCTCTCTTTCCTGTAAGATTTGGCTTACCTCATCATAAAATTCTAATAAGTTTGTTACTGTTGATCTACCTTCTCTGAAGCCATGTTGCCTCTCTGACAAAAAGTTGAAGGATTCCAAGTGAAGAGAGATATGTTTCCTTTGTAGTTTCTCCATAACTTTGCAAACTATGCTGGTCAAGGAAACTGGTCTATAGTTTAGAGCCGTATCCCTCCTTCCCTTTTTGAAGATAGGTATCACTTCTGCTTGCTTCCAGCATCTTGGAATCTCCCCTGACTCCATTGACTTTTTAAATATGATACCCAGTGCCACTGATATTGAGTTTGCGCATTTTTTAAGTGCATGAGGGGATATGTCATCAGGACCTGTAGCTTTATGAACATCTAAATCCATCAGCGCTTTGCATACCTCTGTGGCTGTAAGGTTGATGTTCTCTAATACCGTCCCTTGAGCTTCTATCTCTGCAATCTGAGGGGGTGGGGTATTTTCTACTGTAAATACTGACTGAAATTCCTTGTTCAATTCTTAGCAGATATCTTCATTCATCTCAGTGATGCTTCCATCCTCTCTCTTTAGCCGTAAAACCTGTTCTTTTACCTTCAGTTTTCCTCCGATAAAGCTGTGGAAAAGTTTGGGATTTTCTTTAGCCCTCCTGGTGATGTCCCTCTCATAATCTCTCTCTGCCTCTCTCCTTTTACTTAGGTAGTCATTTCTTGCTCTTTTGTAGGTTTGCCAGGCATTTAGGTTTTTTCTTCTCCTATTCATATTCCAGCATTTGTCTCTCCACTCCTTAGCTCTTTTACACTCATTATCGAACCATTTCTCTCTTGCATGAATTACACCTACTTTGGTGACAGGTATGCAGCAATCTACTATCTTCCCATATTTCTCACAAATGATGTCATACATTTCTTGTACAGATTTGTTGTAAAATAAGATTCTCCAGTCAATAACTGCAAAAAGCTCATTCATTTTGATGCAATCTCCTTTCGGATAGTTCCTCCTCATGTCCTCAGTGCCCCTACTCTCAGGCAGAATATCTTCAATGATATACTCCATCAACAACACACAGTGGTCACTCTTTCCAATTGGTGGTTCATACTCAATTTTTTCAATATCCAACACATTATCTGTAAATACTAGATCAAATAGTGATGGCTCATCCCCACCCCTGGCCCTCGTTGGTTCCATTACATGTTGGTGTAGGAAATTCCCTTGTACGCAGTCTAGGAATCTTGCCCCGAATGAGTCCTCACAACTGTGTGGATCAAGATTTATCCAATCTATATCTTTATGATCAAAATCTCCCATAATCAAAATCCTACATTTTCTCTCCCGTGCCATGTTAACAACTGAGTTTATGACTTCAATAGTACTTATATGAGTTTCCTCATAAACTTCTAGCCTATGCTGGTTCCTTGGTGGGTTATATACAACAGTTATTATAATGCTCTCTGACCCAGTATTTATGCGAGCAACTTTCTATAGCCAAGTTTATTTTTTCAACTTGAATCCTTTCACTTATGAGCAGTGCTATCCCTCCACCAGTCCTCTCAGATCTTTCAACCTTTAATATTCTGAAGCCCTTAGGAAAAACTGTGACACTGTTTATGTCCTCACTCAACTTAGTCTCTGTAATTGCTACTATATCTGCCTTACTGTTGTGAATCCTATCTTTTAATTCTACTGCCTTTCCAGCTAATCCATCAGCATTTGTGTATAACAATCTTAATGAGGCTCCATCCCCTGATCTTCTGTCATTATCTTCTTTATCTCCCCTTTGTCTGGAAGAACTCTGAAATTAAAATTTTTCTACTCTTCTTCATTTCTATTCTCATTTAACCTTTTTGCCTCTTGCAACAAGTTTTTGATCTTTTCCATCTCTAACTGTGTTCTGTATCGTCTAATGAACACTTATTTGAATTCTTGAAGGTCGTTTAGACTTTTTTTCTCAACAATATTTCCCTACATGTTTCCCCTCTCTCAAAGGTTACTTTTGTTGGTCTCGGCTTTCCTTCCCTCGAATATTTGCCTAGTTGGTGTATGTTTACAATATCCTCAGGACCACAAACTATTCCAAGCTTTCTTATCAGGTTTATAACCCTAGCTTTATTTTCTTCAAGTCTTCCCTGCCATGTTGGCTCCTGGGAATTGCTTATGCCTGAAATTACCACTGTCTTCTCTTTATCAAGTGCCTGTTTGATGAGTGGGTTTGCCCTTTCCATCACAACGTCTTTCATTTTTTCGATTACTGTCTCTTTATAGTCAACTGTTTGTATGTTTTCCAGTGCCACCACCTTTACAGCCTCTTTTACTGCCACATTCCCCTTTAGTGCATCAGCAAAGGAAGTTATCATGGCATCATTTTCCATATTCAGCTCCTGGAACTCTTTTCTAAACCGTTCAATGTTTTCCTTAATCTTGACATTCCAAGCTGCAATCTCGTCTCTCTCAGAAGAGAGCAGTGAACTAACATCTAATTCATTTAGGTTGTCATTTAGCTGTTTGTTTTTATCTTCTTGTTTAGAAATTCTAGTTTCTAGTTCACTCTTTTCCCCTTCCAGCTTCTTTATTCGTTTTTCTAGTTCCTTTCTCTCCTGCCCTTGTGCTTTATTTGCTTCCTCCAAAAATGTTATTTCCTCTCTGAGTGTTTCATTCTCTTTCATTTCTCTATCCATATTCCGAATGTTATCACCAAGGCTTATAACCATTGCCTCTAAATCTTTGATTTTCTGTTTTAGTCTCCTAATAGCTACCCCTCCTCCCGACACATGGGTGAGAGAGCTTTGGGACAGAGATGGCCTCATTTTTGTTCTCCCTCTCACAGAATATAGAAAGAAGAAGAGAAAGAGAAAAAAAAAGAGAGAAAAACTTTTATTTAAGCGTAGCGTCCGCGACTCTGAGGCGTCAGGTCGAGGGTTCGCGCCCCGTCACGGTCTGAGGTTCGCAATGGCAAGCACTCAGGGTAAGGATTACATCTGCCAAAACAAGTCCTTCACAAGAAGGCAACCGGCCTAGCCCTTGGTTGAAAAGGGTGTCCGTGACCTAAAACCGGAACCGGAACAGAATTTTTATATCTCCATATAAGTGCTATTTAGTGACTCAGTTTATCTCTTTTCTGGTAACACACATCTTAACTTAAAAATTTGACTCTGGTAATTTGAGGATAAAAAGAAAGAGAAAAAATAATGCAACATAAACAAAAGTCAAACCTGAAGGAAAATTCGAATTTGTGTCTGAGGAGGCACCCACCTGTTTCTGCTATATATTCTTCTTAACTTATAAACTCACTTGCTAACCAAGATATGTTATCACAGGATCAGAGTTTACATTTAACTTAATATATATACAAAATAAAAAAAAATAGTAAAAGAGAAAGCTAAAAGAAAGAAAAAAAGAAAATAAGACAGCTGTACTACTTGGCACCTTTACTCAGTACTGTTGACAGGTATATTTTTGGCATTTATTTAATTATTCAATTATTTCGTGTATCAAACTAGCTATCAAATTAATATAAATGGGAAGGATACAGATTTTAACAATATATGAAACCACAGGATCAGGTGAACAGCTTAATAGCTCTCCCCAATTTACACAAAAAAAATGAGGGAATGTGATGTGATGGCTTCACCTCTGCCAACTCTTCTAAATTTCCTTCAAGGCAGAACAGGACAGCTTCTTCTCTTTCCCATCACGAAAATGTTCTCAATTTTTTCCTTTAATATTTTGGACAGTCTCGTCACACAACAAATATAAGTTTTTTTCTCACAATACTCTGCAGGATTTCTTATTTAGGGAAATCATGTATGATTTATGCACTATTGTCTAAGTCACTCAAAAACACAAGGATAAGTTTAAAAGATACTGAATACCTGTGTACTGAATACGTGTGTGATTACCTAATTGTAATTACCTAATTGTGTTTACGGGAAAGAGCCCAAAGCTCGCATCTTCCCGTCTCCTGATCGGTTCCATTTTATACTTAGTGATACTTATCATACCTGTCCTTAAAACTAGGGATTGAGATAGCATTAACTACCTCCTCGCTTAGCGAACTCCAATTATCAACTACTCTTACACTGAAAAAGTATTTAATACATCCTGCAAAGAAGTTTTCTTACGAAGCTTCAAACTATGACCTCTAGTTCTAGAGCCAGCCATATCAAAATATCGATCCCTATCCACTCTATCATAACCATGAAGGAATTTAAAGACTGTCAACATATCCCCCCTCCATCTTCTAACTTCGAGTGATGGTAAGTCTAATTCCCTCAGCATCTCATCATAACTGAGATTGCGTATTTCTGGCACCAGTTTCGTGGCATGTCTTTGAACTTTATCAAGCTTAGCTATGTGCTTTTTCAAATGTGGGTTCCAAAAGAGGGCTGCATATTCGAGTTTTGGCTCATATAGGTTAAATGAATATTTCTGAACATTTCCTTGTCCATGTGCCTGAAGGCTACCTTACATTTGATAAGAATGCATATGCTGCCCTTACTATGCCATTTATATGTATTTCTGGAGACAAATCTGCCAGTATGTTTACTCCTAGATCTCTCTCATTTTCTGTCTCTTGAAATTGTACTCCAGCCAGCGAGTAGTCAAGCTTGGGCCTTCTTGCACTTGTACCCATTCTCATTACCTTACATTTTGAAGTACTGAATTTCATTAGCCACTTTTCTGACCACTCATGCAGACTATTTAGATCTTCCTGAAGTTCTCTACCATTGTTCTCGTTTTTTACTTTCTTCACAATGTTTGCGTCATCTGCAAACATATTCATGAATGAATTTACAGACACTGGTAGGTCATTTACATATACAAGGAACAAAAGTGGCCCTAAAACTAAACCCTGTGGAACTCCACTACTAACTCTTCTCCATTCAGACACTTAATATCTTACTCTAACCCTCTGTTTCCTTTCTTCTAAGTAAGTTTTTATCCATTCCAAGACATTTCCACCTATTCTAGCCATTGCTTGCAGCTTCCTAATAAGTCTCCCATGTGGAACAGTGTCAAACTCTTTCTGAAAGTCTAGGAATATGCGGTCTGCCCAGCCCTCTCTTTCCTGTAAGATTCAGCTTACCTCATCATAAAATTCTAATAAGTTTGTTAATTTTGATCTACCTTCTCTGAAGCCATGTTGTCTTACTGACAAAAAGTTGAAGGATTCCAAGTGAAGAGAGATATGTTTCCTTAGTAGTTTCTCCATAACTTTGCAAACTATGCTGGTCAAGGGAACTGGTCTATAGTTTAGGGCCGTATCCCTCTTTCCCTTTTGGAAGATAGGCAATACGTTTACTTGTTTCCAGCATTTTGGAGTCTCCTCTGACTCCAGTAACTTCTTAGAGATGATACTTAGTGCCACCAATATAGAGTTTCTGCATTTTTTAAGTACATGGAGAGATATATTATCATGACATGTAGCTTCATGGACATCTAACTCCATCAGCGCTTTGCATATCTCTGTGGCTGAAAGGATGTTCTCTAATATCGGCCCATGAGCTTCTATTTCTGCAATCTGAATGGGTGGGGTATTTTCTACTGTAAATACTGACTGAAACTCCTTGTTCAATTCTTTGCAGATCTCTTCATCAATCTCAGTGATGCTTCAATCCGCTCTCGTGAGCCTTAAAACCTGTTCTTTTACCTTCAGTTTTCCTCTGATAAAGCTGTGGAAAAGCTAGGAATTTTTTTAGCCTTCCTGGTGATGTCCCTTTAATAGTGTGTGTGTGATTACCTAATTGTGATTACCTAATTGTGTTTACGGGAAAGAGCCCAAAGCTCGTATCTTCCCGTCTCCTGATCGGTTCCATTTTATACTTAGTGATACTTATCATACCTGTCCTTAAAACTATGGATTGAGATAGCATTAACTACCTCCTCGCTTAGCCAATTCCAATTATCAACTACTCTTACACTGAAAAAGTATTTAATACATCCTGCAAAGAAGTTTCCTTACGAAGCTTCAAACTATGACCTCTAGTTCTAGAGCCAGCCATATCAAAATATCGATCCCTATCCACTCTATCATAACCATGAAGGAATTTAAAGACTGTCACCATATCCCCCCTCACTCTTCTAGCTTTGAGTGATGGTAAGTCTAATTCCCTCAGCCTCTCATCATAACTGAGAATGCGTATTTCTGGCACCAGTTTCGTGGCATGTCTTTGAACTTTTTCAAGCTTAGCTATGTGCTTTTTCAAATGTGGGTTCCAAAAGAGGGCTGCATATTCGAGTTTTGGCTCATATAGGTTAAATAAATATTTCTGAACATTTCCTTGTCCATGTGCCTGAAGGCTACCTTACATTTGATAAGAATGCATATGCTGCCTGTACTATGCCATTTATATGTATTTCTGGAGACAAATCTGCCAGTATGTTTACTCCTAGATCTCTCTCATTTTCTGTCTCTTGGAAGTTGTACTCCAGCCAGCGAGTAGTCAAGCTTGGGCCTTCTTGCACTTGTACCCATTCTCATTACCTTACATTTTGAAGTATTGAATTTCATTAGCCACTTTTCTGACCACTCATGCAGACTATTTAGATCTTCCTGAAGTTCTCTACCATTGTTCTCGGTTTTTACTTTCTTCACAATGTTTGCGCCATCTGTAAACATATTCATGAATGAATTTACAGACACTGGTAGGTCATTTACATATACAATGAACAAAAGTGGCCCTAAAACTGAACCCTGTGGAACTCCACTACTAACTCTTCTCCATTCAGACACTTAATATCTTACTCTAACCCTCTGTTTCCTTTCTTCTAAGTAAGTTTTTATCCATTCCAAGACATTTCCACCTACTCTAGCCATTGCTTGCAGCTTCCTAATAAGTCTCCCATGTGGAACAGTGTCAAACTCTTTCTGAAAGTCTAGGAATATGCGGTCTGCCCAGCCCTCTCTTTCCTGTAAGATTCAGCTTACCACATCATAAAATTCTAATAAGTTTGTTAATTTTGATCTACCTTCTCTGAAGCCATGTTGTCTTACTGACAAAAAGTTGAAGGATTACATGTGAAGAGAGATATGTTTCCTTAGTAGTTTCTCCATAACTTTGCAAACTATGCTGGGCAAGGGAACTGGTCTATAGTTTAGAGCCGTATCCCTCTTTCCCTTTTGGAAGATAGGCAATACGTTTGCTTGTTTCCAGCATTTTGGAGTCTCCTCTGACTCCAGTAACTTCTTAGAGATGATACTTAGTGCCACCAATATAGAGTTTCTGCATTTTTTAAGTACATGGAGAGATATATTATCATGACATGTAGCTTCATGGACATCTAACTCCATCAGCGCTTTGCATATCTCTGTGGCTGAAAGGATGTTCTCTAATATCGGCCCATGAGCTTCTATTTCTGCAATCTGAATGGGTGGGGTATTTTCTACTGTAAATACTGACTGAAACTCCTTGTTCAATTCTTTGCAGATCTCTTCATCAATCTCAGTGATGCTTCCATCCGCTCTCGTAAGCCTTAAAACCTGTTCTTTTACCTTCAGTTTTCCTCTGATAAAGTTGTGGAAAAGCTAGGAATTTTTATAGCCTTCCTGGTGATGTCCCTTTAATAGTGTGTGTGTGATTACCTAATTGTGATTACCTAATTGTGTTTACGGGAAAGAGCCCAAAGCTCGTATCTTCCCGTCTCCTCATCGGTTCCATTTTATACTTAGTGATACTTATCATACCTGTCCTTAAAACTATGGATTGAAATAGCATTAACTACCTCCTCGCTTAGCCAGTTCCAATTATCAACTACTCTTACGCTGATAAAGTATTTCCTTACATCCTGCAAAGAAGTTTTCTTACGAAGCTTCAAACTATGACCTCTAGTTCTAGAGCCAGCCATATCAAAATATCGATCCCTATCCACTCTATCATAACCATGAAGGAATTTAAAGACTGTCACCATATCCCCCCTCACTCTTCTAGCTTCGAGTGATGGTAAGTCTAATTCCCTCAGCCTCTCATCATAACTGAGATTGCGTATTTCTGGCACCAGTTTCGTGGCATGTCTTTGAACGTTTTCAAGCTTAGCTATGTGCTTTTTCAAGTGCGGATTCCAAAAGGGGGCTGCATATTCGAGTTTTGGCCTCACATAGGTTACATAAATATTTCTGAACATTTCCTTGTCCATGTGCCTGAAAGCTACCCTTACATTTGATAAGAATGCATATGCTGCCCTTACTATGCCATTTATATGTATTTCTGGAGACAAATCTGCCAGTATGTTTACTCCTAGATCTCTCTCATTTTCTGTCTCTTGAAGTTGTACTCCAGCCACCGAGTAGTCAAGCTTGGGCCTTCTTGCACTTGTACCCATTCTCATTACCTTACATTTTGAAGTATTGAATTTCATTAGCCACTTTTCTGACCACTCATGCAGATTATTTAGATCCTCCTGAAGTTCTCTACCATTGTTCTCGTTTTTTACTTTCTTCACAATCTTTGCATCATCTGCAAACATATTCATGAATGAATTTACAGACTCTGGTAGGTCATTTACATATACAAGGAACAAAAGTGGCCCTAAAACTGAACCCTGTGGAACTCCACTACTAACTCTTCTCCATTCAGACACTGAGTGTCTTACTCTAACCCTCTGTTCCTCTCCTTCTAAGTAAGTTTTTATCCATTCCAAAACATTTCCACCTATTCTAGCCATTGCTTGCAGCTTCCTAATAAGTCTCCCATGTGGAACAGTGTCAAACGCTTTTTGGAAGTCTAGGAATATGCAATCTGCCCAGCCCTCTCTTTCCTGTAAGATTTGGCTTACCTCATCATAAAATTCTAATAAGTTTGTTACTGTTGATCTACCTTCTCTGAAGCCATGTTGCCTCACTGACAAAAAGTTGAAGGATTCCAAGTGAAGAGAGATATGTTTCCTTAGTAGTTTCTCCATAACTTTGCAAACTATGCTGGTCAAGGAAACTGGTCTATAGTTCAGAGCCGTATCCCTCCTTCCCTTTTTGAAGATAGGTATCACATTTGCTTGTTTCCAGCATCTTGGAATCTCCCCCGACTCCAGTGACTCCTTAAATATGATACTTAGTGCCACTGATAATGTGTTTGCGCAATTTTTAAGCACATGAGGGGATATGTCATCAGGACCTGTAGCTTTATGAACATCTAAATCCATCAGCGCTTTGCATACCTCTGTGGCTGTAAGGTTGATGTTCTCTAATACCGGCCCTTGAGCTTCTATCACTGCAATCTGAGGGGGTGGGGTATTTTCTACTGTAAATACTGACTGAAACTCCTTGTTCAATTCTTTGCAGATCTCTTCATCCGTCTCAGTGATGCTTCCATCCGCTCTCTTTAGCCTTAAAACCTGTTCTTTTACCTTCAGTTTTCCTCTGATAAAGCTGTGGAAAAGCTTGGGATTTTCTTTAGCCTTCCTGGTGATGTCCCTCTCATAGTCTCTCTCTGCCTCTCTCCTTTTACTTAGGTAGTCATTTCTTGCTCTTTTGTAGGTTTGCCAGGCATTTATGTTTTTTTTCTCCTCTTATACCTATTCCAGCATTTGTCTCTCCACTCCTTAGCTCTTTTACACCCATTATCGAACCATTTCTCTCTGGCATGAATTACACCTACTTTGGTGATAGGTATGCAGCAATCTACTATCTTCCCATATTTCTCACAAAAGATGTCATACATTTCTTGTACAGATTTGTTGTAAAATAATGTTCTCCAGTCAATAACTGCAAAAAGCTCATTCATTTTGATGTAATTTCCTTTCGGATAGTTCCTCCTCATGTCCTCAGTGCCTCTACTTTAAGGAAGAATATCTTCCTGTGTTTATGCATGTCATTACTTAATTGTGATTACCTAATTGTGCTTACGGGAAAGAGCCCAAAGCTTGTATCTGCACGTCTCCTGATCGGTTCCATTTTGTACTTAGTGATACTTATCATACCTGTCCTTAAAACTATGGATTGAGATAGTATTAACCACGTCCACGCTTAGCGAATTCCAATTATCAACTACTCTTACACTGAAAAAGTGCTTCCTTACATCCTGCAAAGAAGTTTTCTTACGAAGCTTCAAACTATGACCTCTAGTTCTAGAGCCAGCCATATGAAAATATCCATCCTTATCCACTCTATCACTACCATGAAGGAATTTAAAGACTGTTACCATGTCCCCCTTATTCTTCTATCTTCGAGTGATGGCAAGTCTAATACCCTCAGTTTCTCATCATAACTGAAATTGCGTATTTATGGCACCTGTTTCGTGGCAGGTCTTTAAACTTTTTCAAGCTTAGCTAGTGATTCTTCAAGTGCGGATTCCAAAAAGGGGGTGCATATTCAAATTTTTGCCTCACATAGGTTACATAAATATTTCTGAACATTTCCTTGTCCATGTGCCTGAAGGCTACCCTTACACTTGATAAGAATGTATATGCTGCCCTTACTATGCCATTTATATGTATTTCTGGAGACAAATCTGTCAGCATGTTTACTTCTAGATCTCTCTCATTTTCTGTCTCTTGAAGTTGTATTCCTTCCACAGAAAAGTCAAGCTTGGGCCTTCTTGCACTTGTACCCATTTTAATTATCTTGCATTTTGAAGTATTGAATTTAGTTAGCCACTTTTATTACCACTCATGGAGACTATTTACATCTTCCTGAAGTCCTATACCATTGTTCTCGTTGCTTACTTTCTTCATAATCATTGCATCATCTGCAAACATATTCATGAATGAATTTACAGACTCAAGTAGGTCATTTACATATACAAAGAACAAAAGTGGCCCTAAAACTAAGCCCTTTGGAACTCCACTACTAACTTATCTCCATTCAGACACTGAGTGTCTTATTCTAACCCTCTGTTTCTCTCCTTCTAAGTCAGTTTTTATCCATTCCAAGACATTTCCACCTATTCTAGCCATTGCTTGCATCTCCTTAATGAGTCTCCCGTGTGGCACAGTGTGAAATGCTTTCTGGAAGTCTAGGAATATGCAATCTGCCCAGCCCTCTCTTTCCTGTAAGATTCGGCTTACCTCAACATAAAATTCTAATAAGTTTCATACTGTTGATGTACCTTCTCTGAAGCTATGTTGTCTCACTGACATAAAGTTGAAGGATTACAAGTAAAGAGAGATATGTTTCCTTAGTAGTTTCTCCATAACTTTGCAAACTATGCTGATTAAGGAAACTTTTCTATATTTTAGAGCCTTATCCCTTCTTCCCTTTTTGGAGATAGGCAATACATTCGATTTTTTCCAGCATCTTGGAATCTCCGCTCACTCCAGTGACTTTTTAAATATGATACTTAGTGCCACTGATATTGAGTTTGTGCATTTTCTAAGTACATAAGGGGTATATCATCAGGACCAGTAGCTTTTATGGACATCTAACTCCATCAGCGTTTTGCATATCTCTGTGACTGAAAAGTTGATGTTCTCTAATGCTGGCCCCTGAGCTTCTATCTCTGCAATTTGTAGGGGTGGGGTGTTTTCTACTGTAAATACTGACTGAAAATCTTTGTTCAATTGTTTGCAGAGCTCTGCATCAATCTCAGTGATGCTTCCATCCGCTCTCTTAAGCCTTAAAACCTGTTCTTTTACCTTCAGTTTTCCTCTGATAAAGCTGTGGAAAAGTCTGGGATTTTCTTTAGCCTTCCTGGTGATGCCCCTTTCATAGTCTTTTTCTGACTCTCTTTTTTTTTACTTAGGTAATTATTTCTTGGTCTTTTGTAGGTTTGGCTGGCATTTATGTTTTTTCTCCTCCTATGCCTTTTCCAGCATTTGTCTCTCCACGCCTTAGCTCTTTTACACTCATTATCGAACCATTTCTCTCTGGCATGAATTACACCTAATTTGGTGACAGGTATGCAGCAATCTACTATCTTCCGATATTTTTCATGAATGATGTCATACATATCTTGTACAGATTTGTTGTAAAATAAGGTCCTCCAGTCAATAACTGCAAAATGCTCATTCATTTTGATGTAATCTCCTTTCGGATAGTTCCTCCTCATGTCCTCAGTGCCTCTACTCTCAGGCAGAACATCCTCAATGATATACTTTATCAACAACATCTTGGTCACTCTTTCTATTTGGTGGTTTATACTCAATTTGTTCAATATTCAACACGTTATCTGTGAATACTAGATCAAGTAGTGATGGCTCATCCCCACCCCTTGCCCTCTTTCGTTCCAGTGCATGTTGGTGTAGGAAATTCCCTTGCACGCTATCTAGGAATCTTGCCCCGAATGAGTCCTCACCACTGTGTGGGTCAAGATTTATCCAATCTATCTCTTTATGATTAAAATCTCCCATTATCAAAATTCTACATATTCTCTCCAGTGCCATGTAAACAACTGAGTTTATGGCTCCAATATTACCAATATGACTTTCCTCATAAACTTCTAGCCTATTCTGGTTCCTTGGTGGGTTAAATACTACAGTCATTATAATGCTCTCTGACCCAGTATTTATGCGAGCAATAAAAAATTCCTTGAACTCACTTTCTATAGCCAAGTTTATTTCTTCAACTGAATCCTTTCACTTAAGATCAGTGCTATCCCTCCAACAGTCCTCTCAGATCCATTACCCCTTCATATTCAGAAACTCTTAGGAAATACTGTGACAATGTTTATGCCCTTACTCATCTTAGTCTCTGTAACTGCTACTATATCTGCCTTATTGTTGTGATTCCTATCTTTTGATTCTACTGCCTTGCCAGCTAATTCATCAGCATTTGTGTGTACTAATCTTAATGAGGCCCCATCCCATGACCTTCTGTCATTATCTTCTTTATCTCCCCTTTGTCTGGAAGAACTCTGAAATGAAAATTTTTCTTCTCTTCTTCATTTCTTTCCTTATATATCCTTCTAGCATCTCCCAACAAGTTTTTGATCCTTTCCATCTCTTCCTGTGTTCTGTATCATCTAATGAACACTTCTTTAAATTCTTGAAGGTCTAGTAGACTTTTCTCCTCATCAATATTTCTCCTCATGTTTCCCCTCTCTCAAAGGTTACTTTTGTTGGTCACTGCCTTCCCTCCCTCGAAAATTTACCTAGTTGGTGAATGTTTACAATATCCTCAGGACCACAAATAGCTCCAAGTTTTCTTATCATGTCTACAATCCTAGCTATATTTTCTTAAAGTCTCCCCTGCCATGTTGGCTCCTGGGATTCGCTTATGCCTGAGATTACCACTGTGTTCTCTTTATCAAATACCCGTTTAATCGGTAGATTTGCCTTTTCCATCACAGCGTATTTCATTTTTTCGATTCGTCTTTCTTTATAGTCAACTGTTTGTATGTTTTCCAGTGTGTGTGTGTGTGTGACCACCTAATTGGGATTATGTAATTGTGTTTACGGAAAGAGCCCAAAGCTCGTATCTGCCCGTCTCCTGATCGGCTTCATTTTGTACTTAGTGATAATTATCGTACCTGTCCTTAAAACTATGGATTGAGATAGCATTAACTACCTCCTCGCTTAGGGAATTCCAATTATCAACTACTCTTGCACTGAAAAAGTATTTCCTTACATCCTGCAAAGAAGTTTTCTTATGAAGCTTCAAACTATGACCTCTAGTTCTAGAGCCAGCCATATCAAAATATCCATCCCTATCCACTCTTTCATAACCATGAAGGAATTTATAGACTGTTACCATATCCCCTTCAATCTTCTAGCTTCGAGTGATGGTAAGTCTAATTCCCTCAGCCTTTCATCATAACTGAGATTGCGTATTTCTGGCGCCAGTTTCATGGCATGTCTTTGAACTTTTTCAAGCTTAGCTATGTGCTTTTTCAAGTGTGGATTCCAAAAGGGGGCTGCATATTCGAGTTTTGGCCTCACATAGGTTACATAAATATTTCTGAACATTTCCTTGTCCATGTGCCTGAAGGCTACCCTTACATTTGATAAGAATGCATATGCTGCCCTTACTATGCCATTTATATGTATTTCTAGAGACAAATCTGCCAGTATGTTTACTCCTAGATCTCTCTCATTTTCTGTCTCTTGAAGTTGTACTCCAGCCAGCGAGTAGTCAAGCTTGGGCCTTCTTGCACTTGTACCCATTCTCATTACCTTACATTTTGAAGTACTGAATCTCATTAGCCACTTTTCTGACCACTCACGCAGACTATTTCGATCTTCCTGAAGTTCTCTACCATTGTTCTCGTTTTTTACTTTCTTCACAATCTTTGCATCATCTGCAAACATTTTTCATGAATGAATTTACAGACACTGGTAGGTCATTTACATATACAAGAAACAAAAGTGGCCATAAAACTAAACCCTGTGGAACTCTACTACTAACTCTTCTCCATTCGGACACTGAGTGTCTTATTCTTACCCTCTGTTCCTCTCCTTCTAAGTTAGTTTTTATCCATTCCAAGACATTTCCACCTATTTTAGCCATTGATTGCAGCTTCCTAATTAGTCTCCCATGTGAAACAGTGTCAAACGCTTTTTGGAAGTCTAGGAATATGCAATCTGCCCAACCCTCTCTTTCCTGTAAGATTCGGCTTACCTCATCATAAAATTATAATAAGTTTGTTACTGTTGATCTACCTTCTCTGAAGCCATGTTGCCTCACTGACATAAAGTTGAAGGATTCCAAGTGAAGAGAGAAATGTTTCCTTAGTAGTTTCTCAATAACTTTGCAAACTATGCTGGTCAAGGAAACTGGACTATAGTTCAGAGCAGTATCCCTCCTTCCATTTTTGAAGATAGTTATCACGTTTTTAAGAGTGGAGATACTAATAATGTTGAAAATTATAGGCCAATCTCTCTTCTCAGCATTCTGTCTAAAATACTCGAGAAGGTAGTTGCCACCCAGTTAATAAATTTCCTTGAATCAAATTGTCTATTATGTGAAGAACAACACGGTTTTCGGCCTAAACTTTCGACCGAGACGGCCCTACTTAAAATTACTGATAAAATTTATAGTAATATTGAAAATAAGAAAATATCACTTTTATTATTGTTAGATTTGTCTAAAGCATTTGACAGTGTACACCATCAAATTCTAATGAGAAAACTTTCCAAAGTTCATGTTGACTCATTTTGGTTCGAAAATTATCTGAAAGATCGAATTCAATCAGTTCGAATGGGCTCGACTCTCTCTTCTTCTTTAGATATCAGTTTTGGCGCTCCTCAGGGTTCAATTTTGGGTCCTCTGCTTTTCTTAATATATGTTAATGATTTACCTCAATTTATAAGAGATTGCCTACTTGTTATGTATGCTGATGACACCCAGATTATGCTTACTGGTGACATTGATAGAATTCCTGAAATCTTAAAAAGGGCTGAAGATATATTAAACTGTGCCAAAAGTTATTTTAACAGTAATGGTCTTTTACTGAACGAAAATAAAACTAAATTCGTTATTTTTGGATCAAATCAATACCTGTCCCGCATTCCTGAGAACATCAGTATAAATTTCAACAATGTTTCACTCTTCCCATCTAATAAGGTTAAAAATCTAGGAGTTATTATGGACAGTACCATGACATTTAATTTTCATATCGATGAACTACATAAAAAAGTGAACGGGACCCTTATTTACTTGAACAGAGTCTATGAAAGATTCGAGCCTGATTGTAGGGTAATTGTAGTACAAACATTGATTTTAAGTATTCTCAACTACTGTCTAAGTGTTTGGGGTTCCACGACTAAGACCCAGATGTTACGAGTGAAAAGGCTCCAGAATTTTGCTGCAAGAGTTGCCATAGGGGGGGTGCATAAATATGATCACGTGACTCCCCTCTTTGAGAGATTGGGTTGGCTAAGGATGGACATGAAGTTCATATATAATATCTGTCTTTTTGTTTTTAAAATAAATCATGGAATATTACCGGAATGGCTCTTCTCATTGCCAACAGTTAATCAAGTGCGTATCAATAACGTCAACACCAGATATCAGAATTCTTTTTACGTGCCCAGAACTTCCACTGATATTGGGGCAAGAGCCTTAAATGTAATGGGCCCGAGACTTTGGAACTCTTTACCCGCAAACTTAAGAAGTTGCCAAACATTACCCTCACTTAAATCTCATCTTTTAAATCACCTACTTAATAAGTGATTTTAGTCTCATTATTATCCTCCCATTGGGTAGACGAAGTGTACGTATGCATATTTTAATGTGTAAATTTTTTGATTTTGTGCTTTGCAAATTTCATTAGTTTTATTTTGACATTTTACATTGTAATTTGTAATTAGATTAATTATCATGTAATAGCCATTTTTGATGGAATAAAGTTTTTGACTTTTGACTTTGACTTTGACTTTGCTTGTTTCCAGCATCTTGGAATCTCCCCTCACTCCAGTGACTTTTTAAATATGATACTTAGTGCCACTGATATTGTGTTTGCGCATTTTTAAGTACATGAGTTAACATGTCATCAGGACCTGTAGGTTTTATGAACATCTAACTCCATCAGCGCTTTGCATACCTCTGTGGCTGTAAGGATCATGTTCTCTAATACCGGCCTTTGAGCTTCTATCCCTGCAATCTGAGAGGGTGGGGTGTGTGCTTACCTAATTGTGTTTACGGGAAAGAGCCCAAAACTCGTATCTTCCCGTCTCCTGATCGGTTTCATTTTATACTTAGCGATACTTATCATACGTGTCCATAAAACTAGGGATTGAGATAGCATTAACTACCTCCTCGCTTAGCGAATTTCAATTATCAACTACTTTTACACTGAAAAAGTATTTCCTTACATCCTGCAAAGAAGCTTTGTTATGAAGCTTCAAACTATGACCTCTAGTTCTAGAGCCAGCCATATCAAAATATCCATCCCTATCCACTTTATCGTAACCATGAAGGATTTTAAAGACTGTTACCATATCCCCCCTCAATCTTCTAGCTTCGAGTGATGATAAGTCTAATTCCCTCAGCTTCTCATCATAACTGAGATTGCGTATTTCTAGCACCAATTTCGTGGCATGTCCTTGAACTTTTTCAAGCTTAGCTATGTGCTTTTTCAAGTGTGGATTCCAAAAGGGGGTCGCATATTCGAGTTTTGGCCTCACATAAGTTACATAAATATTTATGAACATTTCCTTGTTCATGTGCCTGAAGGCTACCCTTACATTTGATAAGAATGCATATGCTGCCTTTACTATGCCATTTATCTGTATTTCTAGAGACAAATCTGCCAGTATGTTTACTCCTAGATCTCTCTCATTTTCTGTCTCTTGAAGTTGTACTCCAGCCACCGAGTTGTCAAGCTTGGGCCTTCTTGCACTTGTACCCATTCTCATTACCTTACATTTTGAAGTATTGAATTTCATTAGCCACTTTTCTGACCACTCATGCAGACTATTTAGATCTTCCTGAAGTTCTCTACCATTGTTCTCGTTTTTTACTTTCTTCACAATCTTTGCATCGTCTGCAAATATATTCATGAATGAATATATGTTCCCTTCCTTCTAAGTAAGTTTTTATCCATTCCAAGACATTTCCACCTATTCTAGCCATTGCTTGCAGCTTCCTAATAAGTCTCCCATGTGGAACAGTGTGAAATGCTTTCTGGAATTCTAAGAATATGCAATCTGCCCAGCCCTCTCTTTCCTGTAAGATTTGGCTTACCTCATCATAAAATTCTAATAAGCTTGTTACTGTTGATCTACCTTCTCTGAAGCCATGTTGCCTCACTGACAAAAAGTTGAAGGCTACAAGTGAAGAGAGATATGTTTCATTAGTAGTTTCTCCATAACTTTGCAAACTATGCTGGTCAAGGAAACTGGTCTATTGTTCAGAGCCGTATCCCTCCTTCCCTTTTTGAAGTAAGGTATCACATTTGCTTGTTTCCAGCATCTTGGAATCTCCGCTGACTCCAGTGACTTTTTAAATATGATACTTAGTGCCACTGATATTGAGTTTCTGCATTTTTTAAATACATGAGTTGGTATATCATCAGGACCTGTAGCTTTAAGAACATCTAAATCCATCAGCACTTTGCATACCTCTGTGGCTGTAAGGTTGATGTTCTCTAATGCCGTCAATTGAGCTTCTATCTCTGCAATCTGAGGGGGTGGGGTATTTTCTACTGTAAATACTGACTGAAACTCCTCGCTCAATTGTTTGCAGATCTCTTCATCAATCTCAGTGGTGCTTCCATCCGCTCTCTTAAGCCTTAAAACCTGTTCTTGTACCTTCAGTTTTCCTCCGATAAAGCTGTGGAAAAGCTTGGGATTTTCTTTAGCCTTCCTGGTGATGTCCCTCTCATAGTCTCTCTCTGCCTCTCTCCTTTTACTTAGGTAGTCATTTCTTGCTCTTTTGTAGGTATGCCAGGCATTTATGTTTTTTCTCCTCCTATACCTTTCCCAGCATTTGTCTCTCCACCCCTTAGCTCATTTACACTCATTATCGAACCATTTCTCTCTGGCATGAATTACACCTAATTTGGTGACAGGTATGCAGCAATCTACTATCTTCCCACATATCTCACAAAAATGTCATACATTTCTTGTACAGATTTGTTGTAAAATAAGATTCTCCAGTCAATAACTGCAAAAAGCTCATTCATTTTGATGTAATTTCCTTTAAGGATAGTTCCTCCTCATGTCCTCAGTGCCTCTGCTATCAGGCAGAATATCTTCAATGATATACTCCATCAACAACACACAGTGGTCACTCTTTCCAATTGGTGGTTCATACTCAATTTTTTCAATATCCAACACATTATCTGTGAATACTAGATCAAGTAGTGATGGCTCATACCCACCCCTGGCCCTCGTTGGTTCCATTACATGTTGGTGTAGGAAATTCCCTTGTACGCAATCTAGGAATCTTGCCCACGAATGAGTCCTCACCACTGTGTGGGTCAAGATTTATCCAATCTATCTCTTTATGATTAAAATCTCCCATAATAAAAATCCTACATTTTCTCTCCCATGCCATGTTAATAACTGAGTTTATGACTTCAATAGTACCTATATGACTTTCCTCATAAACCTCATTACTGTTGTGGGTTATATACAACAGTTATTATCATGCTCTCTGACCCAGTATTTATGCGAGCAACAAGAAATTCCTTGAACTCACTTTCCAGAGCAAAGTTTATTTCTTCAACCTGAATCCTTTCACTTATGAGCAGTGCTATCCCTCCACCAGTCCTCTCAGATCTTTCAACCCTTAGTATTCTGAAGCCCTTAGGAAAAACTGTGACACCGTTTATGTCCTCACTCAACTTAGTCTCTGTAATTGCTACTATATCTGCCTATCTGTTGTGAATCCTATATTTTAATTCTACTGCCTTACCAGTTAATCCATCAGCATTTGTTGTATAACAATCTTAATGAGGCCCCATCCCCTAATCTTCTGTCATTATCTTCTTTATCTCCCCTTTGTCTGGAAGAACTCTGAAATGAAATTTTTTCTCCTCTTCTTCATTTCTTTCCTCATTTAACCTTCTTGCCTCTTCCAACAAGTTTTTGATCTTTCCCATCTCTTCCTGTGTTCTGCATCGTCTAATGAATACTTCTTTGAATTCTTGAAGGTCTTTTAGACTTTTTTTCTCAACAATATTTTGTTGGTCTCGGCTTTCCTTCCCTCGAATATTTGCCTAGTTGGTGTATGTTTACAATATCCTCAGGACCACAAACTACTCCAAGCTTTCTTAGCAGGTCTACAACCCTAGCTTTATTTTCTTCAAGTATTCCCTGCCATGTTGGCTCCTGGGATTCGCTTATGCCTGAGATTACCACTGTCTTCTCGTTATCAAGTGCCTGTTTGATGAGTGGGTTTGCCCTTTCCATCACGTCTTTCATTTCTTCGATTACTGTCTCTTTAAATTCAACTGTTTGTATGTTTTCCAGTGCCACCACCTTTACAGCCTCTTTTACTGCCACATTCCCCTTTAGTGCATCAGCAAAGGAAGTTTTCATGGCATCATTTTCCATATTCAGCTCCTGGAACTCTTTTCTAAACTGTTTAATGTTTTCCTTAATCTTGACATTCCAAGCTGCAATCTCGTCTCTCTCAGAAGAGAGCAGTGAACTAACATCTAATTCATTTAGGTTGTCATTTAGCTGTTTGTTTTTATCTTCTTGTTTAGAAATTCTAGTTTCTAGTTCACTCTTTTCCCCTTCCAGCTTCTTTATTCTTTTTTTCATGTTCATTTCTCTCCTGCCCTTGTGCTTTATTTGCTTCCTCCAAACATCTTATTACCTCTCAGAGTGTTTCATTCTCTTTCATTTCTCTATCCATATTCCGAATTTTATCATCAAGGCTTATAACCATTGCCTCTAAATCCTTGATTCTCTGTTTAAGCCTCCTAATTGCTACCCCTCCTCCCGACCCATGGGTGGGAGAGGTTTGGGACAGAGATGGCCTCATTTTTATGTTCTCCCTCTCACAGAATATAGAAAGAAGAAGAGAAAGAGAAAAAAAAGAGAGAAAAGCTTTTATTTAAGCTTCACACAGAATTTTTATATCTCCATATAAGTGCTATTTAGTGACTCAACTTATCTCTTTTCTGGTAACACACATCTTTACTTAAAAATTTGACTATGGTAATTTGAGGATAAAAAGAAAAAGAAAAAAATGCAACAAAAATAAAGTCAAACCTGAAGGAAAATTCGAATTTGTGTCTGACGAGGCACCCACCTGTTTCTGCTATATATTCTTCATAACTGATAAACTCACTTACTAACCAAGATATGTTATCACAGGATCAGACTTTACATTTAACTCAATATATATACAAAATAAAAAAAAAAGTAAAAGAGAAAGCTAAAAGAAAAGAAAAAAAATGAAGAAAATAAGACAGCTGTACTACTTGGCAACTTAACTCAGTACTGTAGACAGGTGTATTTTTGGTATTTATTTAATTATTCAATTATTTCGTGTATCAAAACTTGTTATCAAATTAATATAAATGGGAAGGATACTGATTTTAGCAATATATGGAACCACAGGATCAGGTGAACGGCTTAATAGCTCTCCCCAATTTACACAAAAAATGAGGTAATGTGATGTGATGGCTTCACCTCTGCCAACTCTTCTAAATTTCCTTCAAGGCAGAACAGGACAGCTTCTTCTCTTTCCCCTCACTGGTGTTTGTGATTACCTAATTGTGATTACCTAATTGTGTTTACGGGAAAGAGTGATTACCTAATTGTGATTACCTAATTGTGTTTACGGGAAAGATCCTAAAGCTCGTATCTTCCCGTCTCCTGATCGGTTCCATTTTATACTTAGTGATACTTATCATACCTGTCCTTAAAACTATGGATTGAGATAGCATTAACTACCTCCTCGCTTAGCCAACTCCAATTATCAACTACTCTTACACTGAAAAAGTATTTTCTTACATCCTGCAAAGAAGTTTTCTTACGAAGCTTCAAGCTATGACCTCTAGTTCTAGAGCCAGCCATATCAAAATATCGATCCCTATCCACTCTATCATAACCATGAAGGAATTTAAAGACTGTCACCATATCCCCCCTCACTCTTCTAGCTTCGAGTGATGGTAAGTCTAATTCCCTCAGCCTCTCATCATAACTGAGATTGCGTATGTCTGGCACCAGTTTCGTGGCATGTCTTTGAACTTTTTCAAGCTTAGCTTTGTGCTTTTTCAAGTGCGGATTCCAAAAAGGGGCTGCATATTCGAGTTTTGGCCTCACATTGGTGTGTGATTACCTAATTGTGATTACCTAATTGTGTTTACGGGAAAGAGCCCAAAGCTCGTATCTTCCCGTCTCCTGATCGGTTCCATTTTATACTTAGTTATACTTATCATACCTGTCCTTAAAACTATGGATTGAGATAGCATTAACTACCTCCTCGCTTAGCCAATTCCAATTATCAACTACTCTTACACTGAAAAAGTATTTCCTTACATCCTGCAAAGTTTTCTTACGAAGCTTCAAACTATGACCTCTAGTTCTAGAGCCAGCCATATCAAAATATCGATCCCTATCCACTCTATCATAACCATGAAGGAATTTAAAGACTGTCACCATATCCCCCCTCACTCTTCTAGCTTCGAGTGACGGTAAGTCTAATTCCTTCAGCCTCTCATCGTGACTGAGATTGCGTATTTCTGGCACCAGTTTCGTGGCATGTCTTTGAACTTTTTCAAGCTTAGCTATGTGCTTTTTCAAATGTGGATTCCAAAAGGGGGCTGCATATTCGAGTTTTGGCCTCACATAGGTTACATAAATATTTCTGAACATTTCCTTGTCCATGTGCCTGAAGGCTACCCTTACATGTTTGTGTGTCGAAATACCACGAGAATATAAATACATGGCACACAGATGAATAGTGGTTAATTACGGAGGAAAATGAAATGAAGAAGTGCTGAGATTCTTCAGACTGCATTTTAGTCCAATTCCAGAGGAACTAACTAAAACATTAAAATCAAAGCAAAAAGATAGTACTGAGAGTAAAAACAATAAACATAAAACAACAATAAAGATAAAGAATAATTAAATTATTAATTTTCATTAGTAATGGAATGTTGATTAATATGCCCCTACCACAGGGCTATCTCTGCATCTTACAGAGGTAGCCCTGTGGTAGGGGCGGTAGGAGGAGTTGGCAGTTGTGAAGCAACACAGGTTGTGGAAGAACTGGGAGGATGGGCTGTGGCACTCCAGCTGTGCCATCTGAACGGTTGCTAGCTCCCTCGTCATTGCCCATAGAGCAAAGTAATCCCCTTATTGTTTTCTTTCTTTGATGTCGGCTACCCCCCAATTAAAGGGGGAAACAGCCAAGGTAGATAGATAGCTAGATTATTACTGTTCTTGTTGTAGTCATTGTCGTCCTTATTATTATTATTATTATTATTATTATTATTATTATTATTATTATTATTATTATTATGTATTATTATTATTATTATTATTATTATTATTATTATTATCATTATTATTATGCCAACGGAAATATAATGCAAGGACTCTTATTGTTAGGAATGAAATATTTTTGAATAGCTATAATACACTCTTATATATTTTGTTGTTGTTAAAGTTTCGTGTAAAATATTAGAATAAGTAGAGGCGTCATGTACTATTTGTCTTACCAGATTAGAAGGGACAAAAATTCGCAGAAACGATGAAGCAAACAAAGTTATAACATAATAAGAAACTATAAAATATTCATTCTTTTCTGAGGATATTGTTCGATGTAGGATCTTCCTAGTGCATTAATAAAATTGTATGTTATAATTTAAATATCATTAGATAATACTTCACTTATATTTAAATATCTAAATGTCCTTCACATCCCCCTAATAAGATATTTTTTCACATGAAATAAAAATATGATTATGCATTATTCTCTCTCGAGAAATTAACTTGGAAACAACATCACTTCGTGGACTATGTCACTAAGCGAACACATGAGGTTCCTTCATAGTCACATGTAGTTGCATTCTCTTTTGGTAAACAGAGATCCATTAATTTTAATAATTTATTAACGTAATTACAGTGATTTCGGGGCTTATCATCTCATTAGCTTTCATCTTTTCGGACTGTGATGAAAATCTATTGTAAATTAGAAATGGCAGAGAGAGAGAGAGAGAGAGAGAGAGAGAGAGAGAGAGAGAGAGAGAGAGAGAGAGAGAGAGAGAGAGAGAGAGAGAGAGAGAGAGAGAGAGAGAGATTATGGATTCAGTTCCGGCTCTACGTCACGGACTCCCTTTTCTACTAAGTGCTAGGACGGTTGCCTTCTTGCGAAGGAATTTTCAGTAAACAATGATAATCAGTATAACAGCAGTCTCCATTTCTCCCCAAAAATCTACATTTGTCTCGGCATTCGAAATTACTGGATTTTGTACTTATATTGCGCTAGGTGCGTTTGCCTGTTTTTACTCCTTTTTCAGTAAACAATTATATTCAGCGTCACAGTTTCCATTTTCCCTCAATAATCCACATGGGCACTGG
>JAXCGZ010019154.1:75000-87500 GCA_037179515.1 Halocaridina rubra
CAATATTTTCAATATCCAACACGTTATCTGTGAATATTAGGTCAAGTAGTGATAGGTCATCCCCACCCTGGCCCTTGTTGGTTCCAGTACATGCTGATGTAGGAAATTCCCTTGTTCGCAATC
Organism: Halocaridina rubra; assembly: GCA_037179515.1. Taxonomy (NCBI): domain Eukaryota; kingdom Metazoa; phylum Arthropoda; class Malacostraca; order Decapoda; family Atyidae; genus Halocaridina; species Halocaridina rubra. The sequence goes on from JAXCGZ010019154.1 coordinate 75,124, forward strand.
TTAGAAACTTGCTCTGAATGAGTCCTCACCACCGTGTGGTGACTAAAATCTCCCATAATCAAATCCTACATTTTTTTCTCCCGTGCACTGTTAGCAACTGAGTTTATGACTTCAATAATACATATATGACTTCTAACCTATGTTGATTCCTTGGTGGATTATATAAAACAGTTATTATAATGCTCCTTGACCCAGTATTTATGCAAGCATCACGAAATTGCTTGAACTCACTTTCCATAGAAAAGTTTATTTCTTCAACCTGAAACCATTCACTTATGTGGAGTGCTATCCCTCCAACAGTCATTTCAGATCTTTCAACCCTTAATATTCTGAAGGTCTTAGGAAAAACTGTGACACTATTTATGTCCCCACTCATCTTAGTCTCTGTAACTGCTACTATATCTGCCTTACTGTTGTGATCCTATCTTTTAATTCTACTGCCTTACCAGCTAATCCATCAGCATTTGTGTAGAGCAGTCTTAATGAGGCTCATCCCCTGATCTCCTATCATTATCCTCTTTGTCTCCCCTTTGTCCGGAAGAACTCTTAAATGAAAATTATTCTTCTCTTCGTTTCTTTCCTCATTTAACCTTCTAGCCTCTTGCAACATATTTTTGATCCTTCCCATCTCTTCCTGTGTCCTGCATTATCTAATGAACACTGTTTTGGATTTTTGAAGGTCTTTTAGGCTTTTTTCCTCATCAATATATCTCTACATGTGTCCCCTCTCTCAAAAGTTACTTTCATTGGTCTTTACTTTCCCTCCCTAGAATATTTATCTAGTTGATGAATGTTTACAATATCCTCCAGAGCACATACTACTCCAACCTTCCTTATCAGGACTAAATTCTTGGCTTTATTTTCTTCAAGTCTCTCCTGCAATGTTGTTCCTTGTATATGTTAATGACCTGCCAGAGTCTGTAAATTCATGCATGAATATACCTGTTGAACACCACTGGTAACATGGAATGGTCTAGATGTTGCACCGTCAACAACCACAAATATAAAATAGTCAAAAAGAAAACTTGAAATCAGAGAACAGAGAGAAGGGGTAAAGCCATAAGCAGGGAGTTTAGCCAACAGAGCCTCGTGCCAGACTCTGTCAAAAACCTTAGAGTTATCAAGGGCACCGACGAAGGATTCCCAATAGTTCCCAAGAGAAGATGACCATACATGAGTAAGATAGGACAGGAGGTCACCAGTTGATCTTGCCTTGCAGAAGCCTTACTTGTAATCAGAGATAAGCCAGTTAGATTCAAGATGTTTCAAAAAGTGAGAATTGAGCAAAGTTTTGAAAACTTTAGCGATAGATGAGGTTAGGGCAATAGGTCGGTAGTTTGAAGGTATAGAGCGGTCAACCTTCTTAGGAACAGATTGCACTAAAGCATACTTCCAAGATGAAGGATAGACACTGGTTGGCAGAATAAGGCAAAAAAGACGGCAAAGTACTGCAGCCAGTTCATCTGGAAACTCCTTATGGAAACTTGCAGGGATACCATTGGAACCAGATGCTTTGTTTGTTTTTAGTGAGCGAAGAACCTTATGAACTTTTCATGACAAAAGGATAAGGGAGGGTATAGGGTTACAGAGGGGTAAAGAATGAGGGACAGGCACTAGAATCATTTACGGAAGAGTTGGCAGCAAAATGAGAGCCAAAGAGAGTGGATTTGGCTAAGTATCAGAAACTTTTATTAATGGAAGAGGAGTTAAGATCATCAACTCTCCTTCTTATAAAAGAAGCTTTGGACCTTTTGAATCTGACCAGTATAATGCTTCCTAGCTGCAATTTAAAGTGGAGTGAGCTAAATAAGAAAGAGAGGCTTGGTACAACCAGTGTGCCCGATTCCTGGCCTGAATAGCCATGGAGCAGGCATGGTCAAACCAAGGATTAGGGGGAGGAAAAGTCTTTTTTTCAGGAAGGGATGAGTGCCTCCATTCTCGAGGTTATGGTCTCGGCAAATTTTAGTGCTACCTGATCAGGTGTGTGGGACTGAAAGCAATAGTCATCCCACTGGAAGTCAAAGAGGAAGTTACATAAATCTTCATATTGGATATGCTCAAAGTGCCAAAGGCAGTGCTGGGTAGGAGGAATTGAATGAGGGGGAGTAAAAATAGAAGAGATTGAGATCTCAGAGTGGTTAAATTGACCAAGAGGGGATAGCAAAGAATATGAGTAATTTGAGGGATTAGAAGCAAGGTATAGGTCAAGAATGTTGGCTGTATGTTCAATGTTGATCAGGAACACGGGAGGGCCTAGCGACCTGTGTGCTAATCTGCTCCAGATGGTAAGTAATAGAGAAAGCAAGGGCCTCGCTTACTCCCATATCAGTGTAAGAAGACTTAAGCCACTTACTGTGGTGTACATTGAAATCCCCACTATAGAGAACTTCAGCGGGTGGGTGAGAAGATAGTAAGGACTCATGGCTCAATGACAGATATTCAAAGAAAGACACAAAATCAGTGGAGTTTGGAGATCAGTAGCAGAAACAAAGGAATATAATGGTAGTGGAGAGACAGATGATAGATTTTCAGCCAGAGAACATCAAAGGCAGGAGATTCAAGTTCCATGAGCCTTGCAATAGGAGTGTTTGTGTTGCAGTAGGCACAGACCCCACCTTTCAAATGGAAACGAGTATACAGGTTATAGTGAAAGATTTAAATTGGGTCAGTGGAAGCATACCAAGCATGTCTACCCTCACGCTAATAGTAGATTCAACAAGATCCCCAGAGATTCTTCGCACCCCTCTATGCCAAGTACTGGGGGACATAAGCTGTGGACCTTCCATAAATAATAGCAAATATAAGGAAAAAATGAACATTAAGAAACAGATATGGAGAGTTTTGTGACTTGTCAAATGTATTGGGATAGTAAGAGAAATGTAATGACAATGCCAGAATATTTGGTGTAGATGAATACATTAGGAAAGAACCTTGCCTGAAGGAAGTATCAACCTGAAGCTGTCTGGACCAGTCCTAGTTTAATCCGTAGTACCTTTAGTCGTAGTATTTCAATGGACAGCTGGTGCCATGGCCAACCTACTAATCATATAGTTACGATTAGTCACATATCAACCGGACCATGTTAGTCATGTATCAACCATAGTCGTGTATCAGCCGTAATCGTGTATCAGCCTCATACCCTGTCAGTAGTGTATCAGCCTCCTACCCTGTTAGTTGTGTATGAGCCTCATGCCCTGTAAGTCACGCAAGTCTAGTACCTTTACCGTTAGTCCAGGTGTATAGTCTTTTGTAAATATATATGCATATTCAGGTGTATAGTCCTTTGTAAATATATATGTATATATTTTCTCGTAATAGACTTTAAAGTCAGGACCGAGTGTTTCCATCAAGAATCTATATCAACATGGTGCAGTGAGTAGGATAATGAATTATATCAACATTCCTGACCCTTGTCCTTTTCTTGCAACATCTGTCATAATGGCCAGTCTTGTTGCAATTGCAGCATTGCACCTCCTTGGCTGGGTATCTAGGGATCCTGACCCAGTGAGCCTTATGACCACTGTTGGTGCATTTGCTGAGTAGCAGCAGGGCCCCTTCCCAAGTCATGCTGGTGATTGCAGGACTGGCATGAAGAGCTGGAGGAAGTCTGTGTTGGCAGAGTCTGCTGGGAGAAGGCCATCTTCTGACGTCGTTGTTCCTTCTTGTATGCAGAAACAGCATGGAGTTGACTTGGCAAGGCATGAATTGGTGAAGCAGCTGTACGAGCAGCCTCAAATGGCCTACAGCACATGGCAAATGTGTGGAGGGAGGCAGCTGCATCGAGAGAGATGAGGCATTTCATAAGATCCTGATCTCGGACTTTTATCAGAATCACCATCGTCAGCTCTGTCTTGGCACACGCATTGGGATCGCCGGAACACAGGTCTACCTCCTTAACCATGTTTTTGAGGTGGACATAAAAGTTGCTAAAGGACTCACCATCAGCTTGTTTACAGCAAAGTAGGTCACGACGTTGAATGGTTTCGTTCCTGAGATTCTTGAATTGATCTTACAAATAGTTGAGTATTTTGTCCACGGTGTGAAAAGTGCCTGGAGGGATGCCAGGTATGTGCTCCATAACTTTTTGTAAGTCAAGGGAGATGTACGTTCGAAGCTGTATGAGCAGTTTTTCTCTTGATATTTTCTGAAGGTCTATCATAACAGCAAATTCCTGCCACCTCCAAAGCACTGGTGAAAAACTTGAAAGGAGGCATCAGCTTGCAGAGTGGGTGGGGTCTGTTGTACAGGTTTACTTGGAAGAGGAGGAGCAGCTGTGGGTGTATCGTGGAAACAGCTGTGGGAGACGGATGAACAGGAGGGTTTATCCTGGGAATTGACACTAACAGACAACTTCGTCGCGCTTGTGGGGTGGCTAAGTACAGCTTGAGTGGGTGGGGCAGCTGTGGGCAGGATATCTGTGCCACTCCACATGTGTGGCATTGTTTGTAGGAGTACTATAAATCTTGAATTTTCCTCCCGGTGTCGTAAGCCGTCCTGGTGAAGTTGCTGTTGCTCAGAATCTTGTAGAAACTTCAGAAGCTGAAGGACATCATCTCTGTTATCTCATGTGGATGTAACACTTCAAGTTAGTGGTGGTCGGAGGGAGTATGCAGCAGCCTCTGCTTCACAATGAATTATATACTCTTCAGATTCCTCATATTCCTCTAGAGGAGCGGTTGGGAAATTGTGCAGTTTGTCCAGGGTATGTAGGGAGTTTCCAGAATGGGCAGGAGAAGGAGAATCAGCTATTGAGCAGTAGAAAAGGCAGGTAAGGCTCAGAGTGAGCGAAATCCAGGAATGTAAAACAGATTCCTGGGTAGAATGTAGTAAACAGTGTGTGGGACATGCCTCTAACACTGCACGTGAGGGAGGCGCATGCAGATGAGCCTGTGTGATGGTGCCCAGGTGGAGAGGCTTGTGGCAAGTAATTGCAGCAGAGACGCGGATATGTGGGCGGCAAGCAGCAAGCTTCAGTCTTTATGCAGACATAAAAGGGAGAATGTGCTGCTTGATATCTCCATAATGGAGAGGGTAAACAGCCTTCCGAAAGCAATACGTATGCAAAAAAGCAATAATACTCTGGGGAGGTATACACTGCACTGACGCATTGCACTACACTCATTGAGTAATATAAACTTCACTAAAACATCTTACACTGCACGTTCATCCAAAAGTCAAGCTAGACTAGGGGGTCTAATGATCCTACTGACTGTATAAAGTTCGTTGCTCACTATAAGGAAATACAGAACCTGAAAAACTCACTCTGCCATGTTGATATTCTCAATGTAGGTTCTTGTTGGAAGCACTTGGTTCTGGCCTTAATACATAATACAAGAAATTATATACACGAGAATAAATGGGAGAGACACCAGACACATGTGACTAACAAGGCATGAGGCTGAAGCACGACTGACTGAAAAGAATTACTTTACGTTATGGCAAGAGTTGCCCTGTAGTATCAAATATTTACCGGAGAGGCATGAATTAATCATATGAAAAACAAAATCAGCATGGTAATACTACTTATAGATAGACATGTCAGTAATAGAACATAAGATATATGGTATAAGTGAACATTAAATATACAAGGTACAGTAAAAATATGCGCATGCATTAATGTCTGTCTATCTGTACATTCAAGCTCTCACTGTCTGCCTGTATGCATGTTTACTCATATATCCATACCCATTATGGAAATGGCCACAGACAGATTAAAGTTGGGGAAGTAGGGCTGGATGCTCTTCCCGGTCAACCCACGATGGGCTCATTTGTGGGTCTGTCAACTCCAAGTCAAGCATTTTACCGATTACACTTATGTGGTCCCCAGAACTCTTATAACTCTGACAGGAAATATATATATATATATATATATATATATATATATATATATATATATATATATATATATATATATATATATATATATATATATATATATATATATATATTCAAATAAACATATTACCATATGTGAAAACATGAATCATATTTTACCCCTGACTGGGACTCAAACCTAAGACATATAATTACTGAGCCAAGGCAATTTCAACTACACCACTGAACGTCTAAAAGAGAAGCAAACCATACAGCTCAACTGCTATACTAGGAAAGATATGAATTCTATCTGAATGCCTTTTTGTTCATAATACAGCTTCTCCTAACCTCACTCATGGTTTTTCATTTGTATATAATTCGAATATCAGCTATATGGGCATTAATATTAATCAAATAAACACATTATCATATGTGGAAACACGTATCATATTTTTCACTTGAGCTGGCCTCGAATATAAGACACATAATTACTGTGCCAAGGTAATGTGTTTAATTGATCATTATTAATGTGTATATAGCTGAGATACGATTTATATGCAAAATACAAATCCACGAATGAGGTTAGGAGAAGTTGTAATATGAAAAACAAGGCATTCAGATAGCATGCATTCATTCCTAGTATAGCAGTTAAGCTGTAAGGTTCGTTTCTCTTTTAGATCTTCAGTGGTGTAGTTGACAGCACTTTGGCACAGTAATTATGTGTATAAGGTTTGAGTCCCGGTTAGGGGTAAAATATGATTCATGTTTTCACATATGGTAATGAGTTTGATTATTATTAATGCGTATATAGTAGTCACCGTGGCTCAAACGGTAGCGTCCGCGACTCTGAGGTGTCAGGTCGAGGGTTAACGCCCCGTCACGGTCTGATGTAGTAAGGACATGCACTCAGGGTAACGATTACATCAGCCAAAACGAGTCCTTCGAAAGAAGGCAACCGTCCTAGCCCTTGGAAGAAAAGGGAGTCCGTGACGTAAAAACGAACACCTGAGATTCAAATTATATGCGAAGAACAAAGCAACGAGTGAGGTTAGGAGAAGCTGTAATATGAATAAAGAGGCATTCAAAGTCAAAAGTCAAAGTCAAAACATTTATTTCCATTTTGTACAATGGTTATTCAACATTAATAGTAACTTATAAGTAGACATGTAATTAAACTAAGAAATGAGAGGGTTAGACATATAGTTAAATTAAATGTAGCTTTCATAGTAAATAGTAATGCTGTAATAAAAATGTTAACAATAATGTTAATAATAAAGTAGTAAGTATGCCACTAGATACAGGATCGTTATTATCGGCATCATTTCCATATTTGTTTCCTTACAATGAGAATAATTAGTTCTTAATGAGCAGCAGCTATTTGTCCAAAAGAAAACTATATAGTTTGCCTTTGAAAGCTGTGAAGGAGGATGCATTTTTAAGATGCTCTGGAATATTATTCCAGAGTGTTGGCCCTTTGATAGTGATCATCTTTGAACCTGCTTCTGTGTTTGTTCTGTGAATAAAGAGCTCACTGCTCTGTCTTGTGTTGGTTCCCCTTATATCCCTGACTGTTTTTAAATCAAATAGCCAGCTAGGATAATGATGGTCCAAAATTTTGAATACAAAAACATAAATAGCATAAGCGACCTTATTTTCTGCCTGCAGCCACCCAAGTTTATTGAGAGCTGGTGTGATGTGGTCATATTTTCTTATTCCTCCCAGGGCAACTCGAGCTGCAAAATTAATAAGCTTCTGTATTCTGCTTATCTGAGTCTTAGTGGTAGCTCCCCAAACAGTTGTGCAGTAATTAATGTGACTTAGGGCTAGAGATTCAACAACAGTTATTCGAGTGGTAGTCTCAAAATTGTCTTTTATACGTGATAAGTACATTAATGTTCCTGTAACCTTTTTGCATACTTTATCTATGTGGGAATCAAACAACATGTGGTTATCAAAGTGAATTCCTAGGTTTTTGACTGTTTTGCTAGGTGTGATAATATTGTCGCAAAAATTAATTGTTGTGTTTTCTGGAATTTGTGCTATGTGGAACCTTGAACCAATAAATATGCACTGTGTTTTACTTTCGTTAATTAGCAGCCCAATTTCTTGGAAATAGGTTTTAATTTTTGACAGAGTGTTTTCTGCTCTTAAAGTTAGCTCTGGGAGATTATTAATATCACCACTAAGGAGTAGTTGAGTGTCATCTGCATATTGTACGACTAGACAGTCAGAAATGAAAGAAGATAGATCATTTACGTAAATGGAGAAGAGGATAGGACCAAGTACTGATCCCTGTGGAACACCAAATGATACATTTTTTGGCACAGAGATAATGTTGTTAAGACGTATGGACTGTTTACGATTAGATAGATACTCGCTAAACCAGCTTGGATCAATATTTAAGTTAATACATTTACTTAAAAGAATTTCATGGTTTACACTGTCGAAGGCTTTTGATAAGTCTAATAATACGAGAAGAGATATTTTTTTCATATCTGTATTATTATATATACTATTCGCAACTTTAAGCAGTGCAGTTTCCGTCGAGAGTTTTGGTCTGAAACCATGTTGGCTAATCGTTAGTAGTCTATTTGATTTTAAATATGACATAAGTTGGCATGCAACAATTTTTCTAATATTTTAGAGAAAATGGGTAGCAGGGAAATGGGACGATAGTTTGTCACATCTTCTCTGTCCCCCTTTTTATGCAGAGGTATTACATGTGATATTTTCCAAGAGTCAGGAAACTTTTTAGGAACAATGGAAGTGTTCATAATAGTTAGAATATAGGATGCAATCATGGGTAGAGCATCTTTGATGAACTGAAATGGTATACCATCTGAACCATAAGAGCCAGAGTTTCTTAGGCTCTTTATGGTAAGAATTAGGGTAGCACAATCTATAGGATTTATCTTGAAGTACTCTCTTGTGTTTTCATTGGAAGAATTGTCATTTAAGCAGTTACTCATATTCACTGAGTTGATGCTTTCTTGAGTTTTTTCATATGTATTTTTGCCAACGTTAGCAAAATAGTTATTAAAGTTATCTGCTTTGTCTTTCAACTCCGTAATATTTTCATAACTTTCTGAGGTACTCTTTTCATTTGGTATCATGCTTCTTATCACTTTCCATGTTGCTGCTGTATCATGTCTAGAGTCATTAAACTGTTTTTTGTAAAAGTCTTTTTTACTTACACTGATGAGAGATCTGACACGTTTCTTTTCTGTTTTATAACGTTCTCGGAGAGTCATATCATATCTATTCATTTTTAGCTCTTTTTGTATTTGATTTCTGATTTGCATTGCCTCTTTGATGTCATTAGTTAGCCAGGGGGCTGAGGGGCGGGTTATTTTTCTTGTTACAATGGGTGCACAACTATCAAAGCATTCAAGGAAGACTTTTGTTAAAATCTCAACCTGCAAATCGACATTATCTGTGTATTTAATTCTATTAAGTGCATTTGTGTTGTTGATTAATGTTTCACAAAAGATATCAGGGGAGTAATTTTTTAGACACCGGAATGTCTTGAGGAGAGGCTTCCTTTTCGGATAGAATGCGATCATCCCTAGTATAGCATTTAAGCTGTAAGGATTGTTTCTCATTTAGACCTTCAGTGGTCCAGTTGATAGCACCTTGGCACAGTAATTATGTGTCTTAGGTTCGAGTTCCAGTCAGGGATAAATATGATTCACATATATGACCCCTTGGAGGGTGATGGAGCCAAGAAGCATGCATTGACCACAATCCCCACATATATTATCTACTCCTCTTAGCTCCTTAGGAATAAAGATAATGATTAGAAGAGACTGTCGGGGGCATCCGTACTACGACGCGAGAGGTGAAATTCTATGACCGTCGTAGGACGAACAACAGCAAAAGCATTTGCCAAGAATGTCTTCATTGATCAGGTGTCCTGTGTGGCGGGCATAATATCAAAGAATAGCCTCACCGTATTCCCTGCATGTCGTAAAAGGCGACTGAAAGTTGACGGGGCGGGAGGACTGGGAATCCCCCCCCTTGTATAATTCTCCTGTGAGGCTCATAGAAGAGGGAGAGTAGAGGAAGTATAACTGCTCCCCATACTGTGTCTTCTTTGATGTCGGCTACCCCATTACCAACTTTTAAGGGAAACAGCCTCGGTATGTGTGTGTGTATATATATGTATATATATATACTTATATATATATGATATATATATATATATATATATATATATATATATATATATATATATATATATATATATATATATATATATATATATATATACTTATATATATATATATATATATATATATATATATATATATATATATATATATATATATATATATATATATATATATATATATATATATATATATATATATATATATATATATATATATATATATATATATATATATATATATATATATATATATATATATATATATATATATATATATATATATATATATATATATATATATATATATATACACACACTTATTAGGAGAGAAATATGATTTATTTCTGTTAATGTAACTCATTTCCAGGTGTTTACGTACCGATTTCGTCAGGATTTGTAGGCAACAGTTCACTCTTCGGCCCAAGGTTCTTTTCCTCCGTGTGAGAGGAACTACTGCTCTGTGGCTGTCTCAACGGGTTGCACTTCACCGTCGTCGCAGCAATGGCTAGTAAGTTCACATAATATATCCACCTATTCATTTTCACTTTCCAGCTTTTCACCTGAAAGAAATAATAATAATAATAATAATAATAATAATAACAATAATAATAATAATAATAATAATAATAATAATAATAATAATAATAATAATAATAATAATAATAATAATAAGGACTTGATTTGGCAGATGTAATCGTTACCCTGAGTGTATGCTCTTACTAACCTCAGTCCGTGACGGGGCGCGAACCCTCGACATGCTACTTCAAAGTCGCAGACGCTACCATTTTGCCACGGAGACTAATAATAAAAATAATAATAATAATAATAATAATAAAAATAATAATAATAATAATAATAATAATAATAATAATAGTAATAATAGTAATAATAATAATAATAATAATAATAATAATAATAATAATAATAATAATAATAATAATAATAATAATAATAATAATAATAATAATTCTATCTATCTACCTTGGCTGTTTCCCCTTTTAATTGGGGGGTCGCCGACATAAAAAAAAGACAATAAGGGGATTACTTTGCTCTATGGGCAATGACGAGGGAGCTAGTGACCGGTCAGATGGCACTGCTGGAGTGCCACAGCCCATCCTCCAGGCTCTTCCACAACCTGTGTCGCTTCACAACTGCCAACTCCCCTACTGCCCCTACCACAGGGCTACCTCTGTAAGATGCAGCCCTGTGGTAACAGCAGATGCCCATCAGAGCTGCGTCACAATCGATCGCCACTCATTACTATTCCTAGTACGCTCGCTTGCTTCCCTCACATCCATCCTCCTATCATTCAGGGCTCTCCTTACCCCATCCATCCATCCAAACCTAGGCCTCCCTCTTGCATTTCTCCCATCAGCTCTCGCATTCATCACCTTTTTCAGCAGTTTTTCATCATCCATCCTTTCCAAATGGCCAAACCATCTCAGAATATTCATATCTACTCTGGCTGCAATTTCTCTCCTCACACCCGTTCTTGCTCTCACCACTTCATTCCTAACCCTATCCAACCGAGATACACCAGTCATACTCCTCAGGCATTCCATCTCAAACAAACATAGTTTCCGTCTCTCACTAACTTTCATACCCCATAACTCTGATTCATACATCACAGTTAGGACAACCAATTTCTCATACAAAACTTTCTTAACATTCATTTCCAACCCTCTATTCTTCATCACTCCTTTCAACGCACCCAACACTTTACATCCTTCATTCACTCTGTGACACACATCTGATTCCACTCCACCATTTGCAGCTATAACTGAGTCTACAAGTGTCTCTCCATTCAGCATAACATTCAATCCAGCACCATCCTCATTTCTTGTACACCTCATAACCTTACTCTTTCCCACATTCACTCGCAACTTCCTTCTCTCACACACCATTCCAAATTCTTACACTAACTGACACAGCTTCTCCTCTGAATCTGCAACCACCACAGTATCATCTTCAAACAGCAACTGATTCAGCTCCCACTCATTATCATCCCCATCTACCGTTCTCAAACCTCTGTTACGACTCCATCAATATACAAATTGAACAGCCATGGTGATATCACACATCCCTGTCTCAGTCCCACACTCACTGGAAACCACTCACTCACTTCATTCCCTACCCTAACACAAGCTCTACTGTCCTCATACAAACTCTTCACTGCATGCAACAATTTACCATTAGCTCCATATAATCTCAAAAAATTCCACATTGCGTCTCTATCAACTCTATCATACGCTTTCTCTAGATCCAAAAATGCAAAATGCACATCCTAACCATTTGCTAAATATTTCTCACATAACTGCCTAACTATAAAAATCTGATCTATATACACTCTACCTCTCCTAAAACTACTCTGCACCCCTGCGATCACATTTTC
>JAXCGZ010019155.1:5000-10000 GCA_037179515.1 Halocaridina rubra
TATAACCAGAAAGATCGATCCTACATTGACGTAGGATGAAGTTTGGCAAGTGGCAAGGAGCTGCATCCGTTGTTCAATAGATCCTGCACCAAGATCACACCAGATGGGTGTAAGTTAGAGTAGAGAGTAATTGGAAAAGAATGGTAATTGATGTACTCATTATCAGCAAGGGAGATAATTATTTACAGTGAATTATAGTCGTGGTCGATTTTCAATTGAGTGAGAGTGGAAGACAGAGACTGAGGAGGGGATTGTTACCAGGTTGATTGAGGTCTTTCTAGAGAGGGGCCCATTTGATAAGGTATCGATGGATAGCAGCATTTCTTTCCAGTTACAGGTTGTGAAGGACGTGTTGGATAAATGGAGTATAAGTTGCTTCTTCACTGCACCTTATCGACCGAAAAGAATTGGGATTAAAGAGAGACACCATCGGACCAATAAGTAATGGCAGAAAGGGGTCTGCAATACCTGCAGAAGCAGTATTTTGGTATAAAATGTCACGTAGCTCGGGAAAAGATAAGAAAACAGTGCCTTAAAAAGCAGTATTTCAGAATGATTGGTGACATCCAAGTGTAGTGCCAAAGTCTGTTTGTAAGCGGGAGAAGGGAGTTATGTCTGTACAAATGGGAGACAAATTTTTGGTGAAGCTCCCTGATAGGAAGTGTACATCTCAGTGGAGAGGAAGTTTTGTGATGGACGTGCATTCCCAGAATAACATTCCTGTCAATGGAATGCCAAAACACAATTTGGAGCTGCAGATGGTTTGTGTGTCGCGAAGAAAGTAATATGGAAGAAGACGGTGAGGTACCAATATGACGATCACAGCAAGAGGGACGGGCACCAGGGTGGATGAGAATTTATTAGATATTAGTTATTAATTATTATTAGATATAGCTAATCGCATTTTTTTTTTGGTTTCTTTAATGATTTTGTTTGGGTTTGCATCATCGAGTTTTGAGCAGTATAATCTATTCATCATGTATATAAAGAATTGTGACCATAAGCATTGGGGGTTGACAAAGTAATGGGAATGGGGGCAGTAGTGCTAAGATGGTCGTGCATCAAGGCATTGACAGGAGAGAGAGGCAGAGACAAAGGACATATCTGGAAGTCGTGTTGATTCTTGCCAATTACCTTCCCGGTTTTCGTTGGTTTATTTGATTACTTAGGTCAGTTTTCTTGTTTATAGAGGACTCCATGAATGAGTGCTCTGTATCTTCTATTATCTAGACTAGTATCCAAGGTGAGTAGTGAATTTTCTGTCCTTTGTTTCTTTTTATCCGCAATAAGTTTTAATACTTCAGCTCTTTCCTATATTTATTCTTATTTACTTATTAATATAGTTATTTCAGTATGTACTTATTAATGTTGTGCCCTTTGGCCATATATGGATAAGTCAGTTAATTATTCATAAGTGAATTTTCTTAATCTTCCATTGTTACTGCGAGGAAGAAGAGATCAATGTTCCTTGTTGTATGTGCAAAAGCAGCTATTCCTGGGTATTTTTATACATTTTGAGCTCCAATTCCATATCTTAAGCATACCGCACTAAAACCACACTAAAACTGAAATGACAGTAGGAGATATGATTTATCAGGTGCAGCTCATTTACAACGTATCTGGTTGCATTGTCAATCGTAAAAAAGAAATGTCAATTTTTGTTGTCACATTTTCAGGTTGTGAGATAGATGGCTACTCTTATCTGCCTGGTGAGAGAAGATATAAAGATGACTGTTACGAATATGTATGTCAAAATGGCACATTAGAAAAAACTAACAAAACTCATCCAGAATGTGAGTGTTGGTCTTCTCTTTGGTGTTATTAAAAGTTTGGATGTGAAAATGTTTTACTGATGCAACTGATTAGATGTAAAAATACCGAGATTATTGGAGGAGTTTGGTAAGCTACGTAATTGGGGGAAACTATATGGTAATATGCAAAATAATAAGACAATTTCATACAGCGCAGATAATTAGTTGAACTGAATAGAATGTACATTTCATTCTACTTACACACAAAATTAGCTTTTTCCTAATAGCCATCAGTAAAAACACATTCATTACCAAATAAAATGAAGTGAATATATATTTGATTTTCAAATGTTATGATATTTGTAAATTCCAACATATATATATATATATATATATATATATATATATATATATATATATATATATATATTATATATATATATATATATATATATATATATATATATATATATATATATATATATATATATATATATATTTATTTATTTATTTATTTTTTTTTTCCATGTAAAACCTTTTACTTACCATGTCTTTAGTAAGTGCAATTTTGAGAGTTCAAAATATTATAGTGAGTTTTTTAAATTTCACATCATATATAGTTTGAATATAGAGATGGTAAAAAGATACTTTAGTTGAAATATATAACCAATGTACTATATCTTAGGTATGACTGTTTACATACCTAAATGGAGGGTATGTGTACACACCATCTATCTTTGGATATTATTTGGGCAAAGTGAATAGATATTGTTGTATTTTTATCCTATAATAGGGAATACTGTTGATCAAGTTACTGAGATATCTGTATATGATATACAGAAATGTACATCACGTCACTATCACACATTGAAAATATTATATCTTCTAGCGTATTTTCTCTAAGCATATATTTTTTTTTTTAACTCCAGGTTGTTTGCGTGACTTTGACTATTTATATTTTTGGTATGATGGAAATGACTGGGATGATAATTACCCGAAGTACTGGCAGCGCTTTCTCTGGTGGTATCAAGACCCTGAATATTTTGGTTATCGTTATGATTATATAGATATATTGAATAACTACACTTGGGAGGCCACACTTAATGGAGAACTGTATAACTCAAGCTGTCAGCAATCAACTTGTGTTTCTCACAATACTTGGGAGCCCACTGGCCATATCCACGCTTCATGTAAGCTTCTAAAACAAAAGTATAGAGACCATCCAAGTCTACACTGTACCTGTTCCTTTGATTAAAATGTATTTTATACTACTGAAATATATAAAACAAATGTTATACTGCATTTTCCAGTATTTGATATGGTTCTTGTGGGCTGAGATATATGTTTATTACAAAAGTGTTTTTGTTTTCAAACCATAACAGGTTGTGAATATAACGGAATATGGTATTATCATGGAAAACCTACTTATAAAGATGACTGCATTGGCTATGTCTGTAATGGAGGAGAGTGGATAAAGACAAACTACACGGATCCAACATGTAAGAATTGGCTCAATGCATCATGCTTAAATATACTTTTATGTAATTAAGCTTCTATTAAGGAACCTAATAATATTGACGAAGTCAAAAGAAAGGAATCCATATTCTAAACCTTTGCTCATATATATTCTATTTCATGTAGAGCAAACAAATCCTAACATATTTCAGAAATCATCCATTGCCAGGTCAAAGAAGCACCTTCTCCATAGCTACTAAACAGGGACTTGGAGCATGTCAATATGCATTCTTAGTGCATGTCATAATATCAATTTGCACCATTCTAACCCTTATCTGTCTTCCAAACTTTCGACAGTCTTGGTGCATTAGCATTATATAAGACATATGTCATTAATCACCAGTTCAGTCTGTCTCTAACATTTAGTTAAGCATCTGCATACCAGGGCACCTCTTTATACATTTTCTAACTGTCTAACTCTTATTATCTCATAATCTATCCCACATTTCCCCTTCAAATTTTTTTTTTACTCTTCAATCTTTACATATGTCTCAACCACTGAAGAATGTTCTGTTAGATGTTCTCCACGAGTCTTTTCACACATTTTATTGGCTCATACATTTATGGAAAATCTATCTTGGTTTTAAAGGCTCATGTCCAGTATTCTTCATTTTTACCTGTAGTTACATGTCTGATCTCAGAAGTATAACTTTGCTAGATCTGGTATTCATTCAAATGACCAAGCCTTGGTGTGACAAGAAACAGATCTTTGTATACTCTCCTTATTTCCTCAACCAGTTTTCTTCTTCACATGCACTCTCTGTGTCTCTTGATTACCTTAAGCCTTTAATTTTCAACTTCCACAGGCGTGTTATTATTCAGTATGAATCATGCGTCATCTGATACAAAGTCTGTGCTGAATTTCAATAACTTACTCTTTACCGCAGAAAATGTTTTTAGAATTCTTCTAACATACCCTACTGTACATGTCCGTTAAAATCTTCACCATAGGTGTTACTAATGACTCTCAGCAATTGCTTAGAAAAATATATATATATAGAAATACCAACTAATTTATATTCCATGTATTATGGCATTATAAATATAAAAAACCTTTTGCTGATGCTTTTTTTTTTTACAATATTTTTAGGTTGCAAAAATGAGGAGTGGTTGAATTTTGATTACAATTACTATGAATACTGGTGGGCAGACTACGATTTCAGAAGAGAATGGTATGATGAAGGTCAACCTGACAAAGAGTGGGCAAGAATAAACACAACCAAAAGGGATTCTGACTGTCAAGAATACGTCTGCACTGCACGAAATACTTGGGTACTGACGGGAAATGTATTGGAAAACTGTGAGTAAAATATCTCAAAGGGATGCTGCATTTCATTCTGACATACAATTATCAATTATATTTTGACATGAATATATCACTCAAACAAGAAGGCTTATTCTTAAGAACCCGGCAGAATGTTTTTTTTTTTTATCTATTTTTTTTTTTTAAGGGAAAGGTAATGTTGAATATCTAGCCAATACCAAAATATCATTTTTAACTTGGAATGGCTGCCTTAACTTTTAATGCATATAATTCTCCATTATATTAGTTATTTTTGGAGTTTCTTTGCTTTAGTGAATTATTTACTGCATATTTGGAAAATTAAGCTTGTTTACATATATGTGTGCAAGGAATATCTATTCCTGATAGGCTGAGATGCTGCAATTGCATTCATGAATGAATTTCTTTAGGATGATTTAAATAATAATTTCTAAAATTGAACTTTTATTTTT